>JAODUK010070405.1:0-16528 GCA_027564635.1 Typhlichthys eigenmanni
ACCAGGCATTGCATATGGTAGTGTATATTTTTGTCAGTTCGTTCAAATTGTTGACTAACAATGCGCATTACCGTATACTACAGGTCACTCTCTATAGACACAGGACATAGGAGTTAACCCCCAGACAGTGATGTCATGTGAGGCATGCTGTTTGTGTTTAATAACTACTATCCAGGGTTCAGCTCTTATCATCTTAGCATCCACTGCCACAGAGGACATAGTGTACTAGGCCATAAGTCCACTGTACTGTATGAGGCAAGGTGACACACTACCAGAAGTAGGAAAGGTTGCTTTTAGAGAACCATTACTTTTCCACCAGTAGATTAAGGCACAGCCAAACATTTATTTAATAGCCTTTGTGTTTCAATGGTATTCAATGAAGATGCGATAAGTCATCAAAATGTTTCCATATAGCATTTAATAAAACCTACATTCAGCACTCCATATATATTTACATGAGACAATAGTTTACACAGAACAGAAATGTAAGGTGTTGGTGAAAATAAATATCAAAAAGTTGCTGTATTACAGCAAGCACAAACTGTATAGTCATACTGATCTCCAGGTGGTGTCTTCTATCATAACCTCTGATAATGATATCTATCTTAAGTCCCTTATCAGCACCCCTGGATGTCAATCAGCTTCGCAAACTATATATTTTATAAATTTGTTTAAAACACCTTTTTAATCAATATTTTTAATTTAACAAATTTTGGGGTATAGTGTATTTTTAAGTTGGTCTATTACCTAAAACTGTCCAAATGTTGCGGATGTGTTTGTATAGCAACTGTCTCTGGTGATCCATGTTATGGTCAGCTGTTAGCGTTTGTCTGGGAAGGTTGGCTATCTGCTCGGACTATCTGTGAGTCGCTGGAGCGCTGTGCCAGGCAGGTCACAGTCCTCACTTTCAAAAACAGCCGTAATCACTGTCCAATAGTACATGGAGGGAGTGCTGAGAGAGGTGACGTCCATTTCATTTAGTTTACCGAAGCATTTCCTCTTCAGAGGACTTCCACGCATTGTCCCCAGGAATTGGTAGTAAAACACTGCTTCAAAACTGTTTGTGTAGACACAAACGGTATAAAAAGCATTGAAATACTGTCACAGCACAAAACATCTTCCCAGTTTGTTCAAGCTTCAACAAGCCAGTGTGAAGCCTAGTTTTTCTTCTTGACGTCATTGACCTGTCCAGTGACAGGCTTCATAAAGTAGGTGGGGTTTGTGTAGCAGCGCCAGGCCAGCACAGCAGGTATAATAGCGTATAGCACATTCAGGGTGACGACCAGCCACAGTTTGTCTGCGGGTACTCTGTATGTGAAGGGAGTGCGGGAGTGCAGAGATCCTCCTATGTGACACCACTGGGTCTGGGGAGGAAAGGAGCGAGACAGATTTCAGGTCAGTTTAAGCAGCTTTTCTTTACAGGAGCTGTGACTCTTGTGTCATGTTGACACATTAGAGGTCTGCCCAAGCTCAGGTTGAAGTTACTGTAGAAGAACCAATCAAGAAGCAAATGGCAGTTGTGCTTTCATAAAAAACGTACAACAAAACAAGCATGGTCCGCACAGCCTCAAAATGGAAACCCATGTGTCCTAAAGTCCCTTTAATAGGAATGCCTTTAATTACCTGGGCCATGGCCCCGGCAAAGAAGATGGTCCAGTCCAACATCCAGATACACCCAGGTGTCCTCAGGCCATAGATGAAACCCACCATCAGGGGCAAGGCATAGAACAAATACAACAGCATCTACACGATTCAGGAAGATTACAAATGGTTTATAAAAAAAGAAGAGAATGTGTGTCCGTTATTATTCATTCTATGCATGTAAGGGGGGGTGCTTGTTGTGGACTCACCATAACCCTCGGAAATCCCGCGGGGTCTTTAAGGTAGGGCTCATACTGGTAGATGTAGGTGAAGCAGGCATCTAAAGGACAGTCCAGTACAACCTGTTAAGGCCAGTGTCAGAGAGTGGACGAAGGAGTTACGCCCCGTGAACCCTTATTGTGTAAGCCTTGATAGACGCACGAATATATAAAAGGTTTTAACTCACAAAGCCCCGGAAAACAGAGAAAACCATGGCTCCAAGTAAAGCGAGGCACAGGAGCAAGTCAATGGGCCTGGACAGCAAGCCTCTCTTCTGCTCCGACACAATCTGCTCATTATGGGCAAATCCTCTCGTTTGAACTTAGTATGTTTCACATAAGCAGATGTTTGAATCTTGGATGATCAAGTTACCTTGTCTGCTGGAGTGATGGGCATTTCTCTGGGCCTACTGAAGAGCACAGACGCTGCCCAGAAAGGCACCAAGAAGAAGGGTGCGTTCCTCCAAAAGGCTGGGCGAATGTTAGAGCCATATTTACCTGGAAAAAGTAAACCACACTGTACTATACTAGCCGCTGCTTACATGAAGCAGCACTAACAACTGTAGAACAGTAATATTAGCAACATGAAGCAGCATTAACAACTGTAGAACAACAGTAGTATTAGCAACATGAAGCAGCACTAAAGACTGTAGAGGAACAACAGTAATATTAACATGAAGCAGCACCAACAACCGTAGAAGGAAAATAGCAAGCAATAGCTGCACATGTGCAGGTCTCACCTATTACCACTCCAGGGACGAAGACAAGCTGGTGAGCGATGGAAGACCCTGCCCACAGCAGCCCCAAAGAACGATAGGACTTTCTGCAACAAACAGTAACGGTATGCAGGTTTCAACCACCAGCAGTAATGACATCTGGACTCTCCACAGTAGTAGACATCTAACGACACACTTCAATTTGGCATATGTTTTGAGGTCGCTATTAAACTTATTGAGCTAGAAGACAGAAACTTCTGGCTCCACTTTGCTTGTGTCCAGAAGCATTCCAGAATAAGGACAAGTGTATGTGTTTGTATAAAACAGAGAGAGATATATATATATATATATATATATATATATTGTATCAACCCTACAACATATTTATAGATACTGTATAGAATAATTAAAAACAAACAGCAGGTCCATAGTTTACCCTCTGAACATGCAGTGGATCATAATGAGCAAGAGAAGGAATTGGACCACGCCTTCCCAGTAGCCCATCATTCCACCGTAGGCGGTACTGAGGTGAGGCTCACCCTGAATTGACACAGCAACAGACAAACTCACGGGCTGCAATGTACAGTTTGGGTTTTGCATCATCTTGACTGAGAACGAGAGCGGTGAACTTACCCTCTTAAGGTAAAAGGCCATGAAGCCAGAGATGAACCCATCCTGCTCTAAGGCGTTGATCAGGCACGCCAGACAGGTGAAGGAAAACCCTGCAAACACTGAAGACAACAATATAAGAACAATGCAAGAGACTTAACACATTGGACATGTTTTTTGTGCTATAGTTTACCATAGAATAAGGAGTCAATGTTCTTCTTATGTCGTACAGTGAGATGAAGCAGGAGAACTGCTGATCCTAGGACTACCATTCCTAACCCCAACATAGGTAGGGCTCTGTAAGACAATATGGGAATGACAATAACTTGATAACCATACCTATGTGAGAGGAGAGGAGATGAGAATGTGAAATGTCACAACCACATCTAAAAGCTTTCATAGCAATACTCTTTCTATCAACAGTTTTTCCTAAACGCTAATAAGATGAAAGCCAACCCCTATTCACACTGTAAGTGGGCATTTTGTATGTGATGTGTACTATAATACGCTTCTACCTGTAGTCTACACAGTTAGTATGTAGCCTGAAATACGATGTAGGCCTAGGCTACTTACTCCTGAAGCGCAGGGATGTTGTTGATGGCGTACAGAACCCCTGGAGTTACAAGCGCCAGCAGAAACACACACGCTTCAATCGGCGCCTTCATCTTTTTGGCAGTCTGTTCGAATATTATAGATGAATACAAACGCGAATTAGCACAGACTAAATAACACACTTTATAAAACAGACATATAACCTGGTGTCCTAACTGTGTTATGAAAAGATGAGTGAGGCTCCTGTGTCGCTCCCAACCTGTAAATCAGATAATTCACTAGGCTATCTAATAAGAGTTCAAAGTTCACCAGCTTTGAACACGTGTGATTTTCTTGTGAGCCATTGATTTTTAATTTTCTTTTAAAAACGTTATTCTAACAGTTACGAGGGCTGAATGCTACACTATAGCAATCAATAACTGTAACGAACACGAACAACCAAAAGCATTTTGTTTTGTCTTTTTATATTCCTGAAGTGGCTAGTTTTTTCTTCTGTTTGTCACAAAGAACATCTCATAACATGCAGGCCTACAATGTTACCTATTCTTGAGCTATAGGCCTATATTTACAGAATTATATTAACAGCAACGGATAAAACTTGCACTACTAACTAACCAAAATGACTGTAGCACATCTGCAGGAGCACTAGCGCCATCTTCTGGCAAATCTGCCGGTGAGACTCAACCACATGTTGGAAGTGAGAGTGGCGACTGCGTCACTTGGACTGAAGCATGAATGAAAACTTTGAGTTAGTGACACATAGCAAATTCGGATGAGTTAATGCTTTGTGTTTTAATTATGATATTGTGGCGTCCAGATTGACTACCCACAATGCAAAACCGCATCACGTTTTGCCTGCTGTACTTTGTAAGCAAGTTTTACTTATTGCTAAGGTGAGGATTGGTGTTATTGCCTAACACGTTTCTGTATGGTGTTGCTGTGATTTGTTTATGATGTTAACGTTATAATAATGACACCCAGTGAGTGAGCAATAGGCCTAGTAGATCTCATTGTGGATTTTAGGTGTGTTAAAACATTGTAATTTATCATGCTTAATGTGCATTTGATTAACGTGCTGTTTTTTTGTTTTTGTTTTATATCAGCACTCGTTCGAATTTAGCCTTCTATCAATTATTTCTGGGAATTTAAGTATATGACATTTTTATGTGTAGTATAAAATGTATAGCTAAATTAGCTGTGGTGACATGTTATTATCCTCAAAGACAACAAGCATTCAATAAAGCATTAAATGAATGCACATGTTTTGGTCATGTGTGTACTATGACCATACAGTACAAATAGTAATCTTGTAATATAGAGCCGCTGAATAGGATTACATTTCTACTGCCACAGGAAATTATGGAGAGAGAGAGAGAGAGAGAGAGAGAGAGAGAGAGAGCGAGAGAGAGAGAGAGAGGAGGAGGAGCACAGCGTTTCAATCAGACACACATGCACAGATGCACACTTTGCGATGCAGCAGTAGGAGCATAGTGACATACAGTATATTGAAGAAGTAAACCTACTCTGCTATCATGATACACCCGTTAATAATTGGAATTATGACCGTCAACACCTCTATGACTATAATCTACTGGACTTTCCTGGTGACCAACTTCTATGTCAGGTGGCTTCTAGAGCCAGAAGACAAACCCAAGGACATTGTCAAACCAGTCTAAACAGGGGGTTAGGGCGTGATGATTCCCCCAAACTGAAGGACTGACCTCACAATAGACTTAGCCAGCGAGCGCAGAGCATCTTGTAGCAGGCCTACGTTGGAGTTGGATTTTAATTTTCTTCTTGCTCCTTTAAAAAACATTGTATTCTGAATTTGAAGAGTTATTCTTACAGGTAATGGATGTAGCCTACTTTCCCCCCAAAACCTTTCTTAGAAAAAAATGTATTTCTGTGAACAATAGTTATATGTGCTCACGCTATATACTCAAAATTATAGCAGTGAAATGAAATGATGGCTATGATCTGTCCCATTACTGACTCAGATTAAGGGCTTTGCTAATGACAGTGGCATGGGTCAACCAAAGCTCCTCAAGGATTACAGGGGAGGACACCCACACCATGAAAACACTCCCTTCAGACGCTTGTCTTGAGGAACATTTATACATAGACCTTGTGCTGCTTTTTCATTAAATCTTCTCCTCCTTTTCCTGCATAACAGGACCTATTGTTTTTTTTTTATTATTTTTTTTTTGCCTTCTTATATATCTCAAATTCCCTCCAAACATGCCACACACTTTCTATTTTGGTTTGCACCCAGTCTCTTGGGGCATTCTATTCTTTAATGTTGTGGTGATCATCATAGAATAGCAATGGATCCTTTCTGAAATCGTAAGGATTAATTCATCATCCAAAAAAAAAGAAAAAACAGCGCCTGCCTAGATAAACTACATCGAACTTGATATAAATTGCTATTTAGAAATTCTCTGAACATTTAGACCATGGTGAGTTTTTCTTCTGAGACAGCATTTATGTCTTGCACATTGTTAACTATAATATCTGTATGTTGTGGTCATTTTTAGAGCTGCCAACCTGTTACACATGAAACCGTGTCCCAGTCACACAAAACACAAAAGTACACACCCAAGTTCCAAGATTTGCTGAAAAGGTAAGACATTTAAAGCATGTGATTCTTTGTTTCTTTAACTAATAAATGTCTAACAGTCAAGATTTCATTGCATGCATTCTAGAAGGAAAGCTATTTTGCTCTTTGCTTGCAATTGTTTTTGCTATGCCACTGCTTTGCAGAAATTCTTTATTGGGAATATCTACTAGAAGTAAAAATGTTGTCAACTGCTTTTATTTCAAGCACAGACCATGTTGTCAAAATATGTTTCACTTGATAACACTATATAACAAGTGAAATATACATGTATGGTGTGACGCAATAAAAGGAACAGGGTATAGACTTTGAAATGTATATTGATTGTTTATTAAATATAACAAAATGTAAATGCTAACCATACTATATACACAATATGCAACATAGGGGACCATAAGCCTCTGTTATTATCCACCTGTCCTGTGTTATAGTTTTAATCCATGCAGAGCTGATATCTTTCTCCATGTCTCATTCCCATTAAGTCTGTCTGCCCTATTGGCCTCTCACTCACTTTCTACATTCCCATGGAAGTCAGCCTGAGACTCTCAGGCCTCTACCCCAAAGACATGAATAAATGATGCTGCTGGGATTTGAGTTAAGACAAAAGCTTAGAAAGGTCATTCTTCTGGCAGGAGAACAAAATAACCCTTAACCAATTAAATCTAGGAAAGGTTGTGATTCATTATTTCTCATTCACACTGACAATTATTATATTCCTTTGAGCCCATCAAATACAGAATGTTGTTAAAACTGCCCAATAATAATTCAAAATGTATTCATCCAATGCTCCTCTGTTACCTATTATAAGTGGTACCTATTAAGTGAATATGTCCTTATGAGCATCTATCACCTCTGCTAAACCACGGACCAGCATACGTGTTCCTCTTAGCGTGTAACATCACACGTGGCATTTAAACACAGACAGCTCTTCCAGAGGTCTGGAAGCAGGACGCCTACTACCTGGACTATATCAGGAGATGTTCTATCTCTGCAATGCTGTGTAGTTTATGTCAGTGTGTGTGCTTCTGGTTATTGCGAAAGTCTAATTTACATCCTCCGTTTCCACTACTACATTGAGCTTTTTCATTACCAATGTGTTGCAGGTGGCAGGGGGCAAATACTAACATAAATTGTACTGAAAACAAAAAGTACATTTCTCTCTGCCATTTTCTTCCATTCTCTATTTCACAGACTGCACTCTTGGCCCCAAAGCAGTGGAAGGTCACCTGGAGGAAGGCAGAGCTGAACTAAAGGCACAGTGGCAAGCTAGCATTTACAGTGAGCGAGACATGAGATGGAGAGAGAGGGTTTCACCAGGGGTCAGCAGGCTGCCTTTCCCTTACCCCCCTGCTATGAAGCACTCTCATGTCACTCATAGTTTGACCTTCGCTTGCCCTATGACCCCTTGTGTCACTTCCTCATAAGTCTTACAGTATACAGTACCTTTAATGGGCTAATGTTCTTGGCAGTAGTTCTCATTGTGTGTTGGCCTATTGTAGTAATGCTCATATGTTTCAGTACTTACATGCATAAAGTGCAGTATATATAGCTCAATGCATAGTTTTGATTGGTTTCATGGTCACATTTAAAGTAACTTATTTACATAATGTACTCTCTATATAGTTCACATTTCCCCAAAAAAACCTATTCACTTTTTTAACCTGAAAATTCAAAACGTATCAATAATTTGTCAGATGTCCTGCTCTAAATTCACTTATAAAATATAAATATAGTTAAAATAAAACCATTTTGTTTCAAAGTTTGTTATAAGGTTGTCTTATTCCAATGAAATAATGGGAAGTAATTTCATGGACAATGTCCACAGCCCAGGTATAAATATTTTCTCCTGTCTTGTTTGTAGTAATATGAAGTAAAGACATTTCACCTGTTGAGGGATTAAATTCTCTCCAATAAAGAACAATAGAAGTATGTTGTGTCTGTCTCTTTGTACCTTCTCGTTACTAATCCTTCTTATGCGTATGCATCTCTAATGCCAGCCCAGTGTATTATGTTGGTTGACCTTCTTTGAAAGGGTCAAGGATTGGATATGTTGCATATATTAAGTACCGATGTAAGCAAAAGTGCAATATTTCTTTTTAGCATGTCAGATAGGTAGATTCATATTAATTTAACGTATATTTTAGATCCTATCAATATACTATCAACATACTATCAGTATACATAGAACTGCTAAAAAGCTACTGTACTTTTGTAAGAGAATATGTAGTCATTAGCTACTCCAGAATATTGTTATTTTGTTTCATTATATATGCTATTTATATATTCAGGCAAGGTAATAATATTCTCTCTCCCTGACAACTCCTCAACATTACCTTGCTCAAGCGTCTGCTAATCTGGTTTCCATCTGCACACTTACATAGGCAAGACTTGCTGTAGGGAGCGAAATATAACATCTCCTGCAGGGCTTTTATGCATCAACATACTAGAGAATCGCATAATGCTTCTCAGGGACGTTTCTGAACTAGAATGGAGGATCTTCATCTTTTGTTCTGTATGTACAGAAGTAGAACAAAGCAGATATATCAAATAATATATTTATAAATACTGTATTTAGTTTGCTACAATATTTTAATTAATTGTATAAGGATTGTACAGTAATTTAACTGCTGCATACAAACCATTTTATCCTAGATTGTTTCGTTCTATGGAACATAAAAGTCTCTGAAACACTACAAACTGTGATCTGTATGTATGTCTATGACATGGCAGCTAGTTATTTTGCCTTCTATTCAGTAGCCCAGTAGTTGCCAATGATGATGATGTTGACAGTATCTGCGGGCTAATCTTAAACATTAATTCCACATGGCAATGACGCAGAGCTGCTCAGTGTGCGACAGCAGCCCCGCGGTGAACAACCATGGATATGCCAAAGGAGGGCGTCAACACTCGCTACAGAGAGGAAGACGGGGCGGTATTCTTTGAGACCTATGTCCCACCAGCCAGGGATGAAATACACCTACCTAAGCATGTCCTCTATGTCCTCATGGCTACCTTCATTGTGCTGTCAGTGCTCTACGCCATCATTGGTCACCTTATCAAGGACCTCATCCATGACTTTGCAGGTACTCATTAACTCAAATAGGCTTCAAAATACCAGTGGATAGGTGTCTTCCCAGCACTATCATTCTACAATACAGTTATATATATATATATAAAAGGTTATTGATAAACAAAACCTGACATACATAAAATACAGGAAACTTCCATTTTTGCAATCTAGCCCATATCTAGTAATGTTATTGTACTCATTATACTGTAATAGATGGACAACTTAAACCCAGACGTCAATCTATACTGTTTTGCTTCACGTTGCTCAGTCTCACAATTCCAGGCTTGCTCAACACATCTCATCCTCATTGTCTCTTTTGTTCTAGACTGGCTGTTCGGGGAACAGCCGGAGGAAGTGTTTATCAACTTCTGTGAGGCCAAGGATAAGTTCATGGTCGACTGGTGCCCTGAAACCTCCCCAGAGCTGGAAGAGATGGCTCGGGCAGAGCAAATCAAGGTGGTCCTGGAGGGTAATACCCAAGCCCCGCCACCTGGATCATCTCAGACAGTGTGGAACCACCATCAAACAAGACAGGCCCCCATGTAGCTTTTGGAAGAAGGCCTTAATAGATTAAGGATTTGTTGGACCCCATGTTGTTTTAGGTTGTTCCTTGGATATTGAAGACAATGAGAATATACATTCTATATTAAATCATTTATTAGGGAAAATGCTGTTGGTGTTATATTGATTTTGGTTACACATAGGTGCAAACTGACCGTATGAGGACATCTAGTGTACGTCAACCGCACTACAGCTGATGAATATGCAAATATTCATACACACAATGAGCTGTATATAGTTCGTAAATGTCAGCAGAAACTACTGTACATCCGCAGTATCTACAATTTAACCATTGCCTACTCTAATATTTCCATGCCAAATAATATTATTGACATTAATACTTTTTGGTACTGGTGAAAACAGTAGGCTACAATAAAAACTGTTCATTGTATAATTACATAGCAGCATACAAGTAGATAATGTAATGTAATGTAATGTAATGTAAGTTATTAATATAAAATTGGGACTATGCCTATTGGTAAACCCAGGGACATGTTTGTGTTTGTGTTAAAGGAATGCAATTAAATTTAAATGTATCCATTTAATTAATAAAAATATAGCTGACTTTCCTCAGGCCATGCTTACAGAAAGTAATATTTGCAGTAAGTCTATAACGGACGATATGCATAGTATCAGATTAAGTTTATAGCCTAAAGGATCTGGTCAAAAATATAATGTCTATAGTAAATTGCTGCCTAGTGTTTCATTCATCAAGTAAAAGCAGTAGAAGTTGGCCTATGGCTGATCCTGGATTTTCAAGATTCAACATTATGTATTATTTTTTGATCATGTCACAGAGCCTCCATAAAGGTGAAGAAATAATAAATTATATTAATATTTAATATTTGGTAGCCTAGGCCAGAGCCTTTGTCAAACTGATTAATTAATGAATAATAAAGATGATCTCAAATTTATTTCACTGTATCATTTAATGGTGGCACTATTTACCCTATCCCTATGTTCAGTTTACCACTACGGGGTAAGTTGTGCAATTGGACAAACTTTTTAGATTGGTCAATAAACCATAATAATTAGATAACTTGTTGAATTTCCATAGGTGCACACCAACCTGAGGTATATAGCAGCCTATTATTTCAAACAAGTAGGCTACACTTTTATTTTGCAATACGCTACAATCATCAAATGTAAAAACGTTCTCCCCTGGAAGGACAACGAATTAAGCCAAATGCGAATTTTGAATAATAATCGATGTACGGTATAGTCTTTTGAAAAAAAAAAAAAAAAAAAAACATAAATTCAAGCAGTTAGCTCATTTTTATCGGAATAACACTGATAAAAGTATTTAGTGAACGGAATTTGACCCCTGTCCCGGCCAATCCTACGCCACTTGATCTTGAATGTACCCTACGTCTCTTGAAAAGGTAACGTAACTTGCTAACCCTAGGCTAATAGGTTACGTGAGCTCTGTATGATTGCCGTTAATTTACTGGTCTACAGTACCGGTACTAGGTAGCCTACGGTAGGCTGATTGATAACACATTAAACACAACCTTCCAAACTGCATTAGGAAAGTCTAAAGTAGCATACTATTGACGTATTGAATTACAATCTATTTTAATATCTGCTCTTCTTTTTATACAATCTCTAATGTAATGTGGTCTTCACTCTCCAGTAATGTTTTAGCTGCCAGCATTAAACTATAGTAGCCCACCGTACTCTACTCTTAATAGCACGCTATTAGGGTACTACTGTTACCATTTCTGTCCATACCGAGACTAACGTCTCTTATTGTGCTATTAATAGACTGCTTGATATTAACTATAGCAACAGTAGATCTAACCTATGTATATGTATTTTTCAGGGAGCTTGAATGACAAAATAATGGGTAGTTTTCTCTCTAAACTGTTCGGAACTGAGGATAAGGACCCAGCAAAAAATACTATAAAGAACGTTTTTGGAAAAGAAGAAAATGTGCATCTACAGGAAAGCATCGCAAAGATTAATATAGTCACAGACACACCCTTGCAAGCAGTACAGCCTATAGGTGCAAGAAATGCCAGGCCATCAGTTGACATGCCAGCTACAACGCTGGGAGAAAATGTGTCATCATCTGGGGTACTCAGAATAGAAAGCCCTCTAAATATCCTCAATTTGGCTCAGGCTAACACACAGACCACTCAGGTACAGGAACCTGCCAGTTTCTCAAGCATAGCATCTTTACAGACAGGACTAGATATTGCATTTTGTGCTGAAACTGACCAGCACGCTATGAAGACCAGTGGTGTATTCAGGTATGTTAAACAATTTTAAAATAAACACAATTATACAATTCCCATTTTGCCAGTTATATCGTACCTCTGGAAATAGACTATGCTACTTGCAACCACAATGCCATTGTTGGCTCAACCCTTCTTAACATACTTTATATAGTACAAACATAGGCCTACAACCTGCCGATCACCCACAAAGTAGCCTAATGAGTATAGCCTAACTTTATTATTTTTCTATTACCCTCTGTAACATACCTGTTTTCATAACAGAAATAGATATATTTTTTATATCTGCATATGAACATGATAGTGAGATTCTTAAACGAGTCTGCAGTCTGGGAAGAAGTACTGTAAGTTTTCTTGACTTCAGGCAGGTTTCATATTTATATTAACAAGAGGTCGTTCCTCCCCTCATTTGTTCAAGAAGGCAAGCAGCTGTGCAAAGACAAACCTTCAGTGAGGTCATCAAAGGTGAAGTTAATGAGGAGTTGGTCACAATAAAAGGAGAAAAGGCTGAGGTCAACACACAGACACCCTCGGCTCAACAAGCCTCTGACTGTTGTATTTCATATGGTGCAAACACCATACAGACCAACCAACCACTGATGCCCAGCGATCAAGTGCACCCATCACCACCTGCCTCTGCGGTACCAGCCACAAAGCCAATCACCAAGTTCTCTGGCATTAAGAAGCCTCCATGCTGCTTGCCAATAATCAGTAAGAGACCACAAAAAGTGCTAGCTCCGCTGGTGAGGGCCATTGCCTGTGATTCATCACCCAGAGTAACTGGCAGACCTACTGACATCGCCAGTGTATGTAAGTGTAAGCCTCAAGGCTTCTCACTTAGCAATGTCAAGAAAAAGACCAAGAAGAAACACATAACCTTGTTGCAAATAGCAACAACACAGAGTAGAGAATGGGCACTGAGTGAAAAGGAGCGTCATGAGCAGTCGCCTCTCTCCCGGTCTCCAGTGCATCCCGCGGGTCACTGGAGACCCTTCGCCGTAAACCAGTCCTGCCCACACAAAAGAGACCGGCAACATATTGGAGGAGATGCTATTCCACCCACTGGTGTTAATTGGTGAGCTGTTTATGCAACATGTTTATTTCATTGGTCAGAATATGCTTGTTACAATGTTATATGTCCTTTGTGGAAACTATTTACTATTCTGCCTGCCCTATCCGCAGGTGATATGTGAGCTGCAACTATGTTCGATCACCGTTGCAACACTAGAGCAAGACACAACATCCAGATGATTTCAAACGTAACTTCTGAAGAAAATGGTTCACCTGTTTTCTGTGCCTCCAGATGTTACCATAATTTTTTATTAAAACTAAAACCTCAGGCGTTGACAAAAATGTATTCTCATGAGTCAGACTTCTGAGATTTACATTTGAACAGATTAAGATAGCAAGATGAATGCATCTGTTAGGTTTTATGTGGGCTATACAATCTTAAATGTAGGCTATAATATGAAAAATAGAGAAAAAACAAAACTTTATGTCACATATTTGTTTCAGTATGTGGGAAGAAGAGTTACAGTCATATAAATGTGGTTAAAGACAGAGGATCTCACTTCTTGTAAAATAAGGAGTAAAACCGTGTTAGAAATATAACTCCAAAATACAACACGCTATGATACAGTTGGACATCAAAAAAGCCATGTGATGTCCATGTCCATCTCTGACATAGCTCATCGCATGTCTGAACAGCAGGGGGCAGGGGCTGAACCCCCCATCACTTCTTGCCTGGTTGTAGAGCTCGCGTCACCGCTCTAAACGCAGTGGTGGTCGTTTCGGGGAATCGGCTACATACTACATTTCTGCTTGGTTGATGTATCTGAACATGAAAAATGGCAGTGTGATTTAAAGGCAGGGGCTAACCCGCAAGGTTGCCCGGCTGACGGAATATATGGATTGGACCTTGTCATTGCCGGATAAAACCTGGAGCGATCCTGTAAGGTAAGCTATGTGTAATTAGTATTTCATGATATTCGAACTGTCGCTGTTTAGCACTGGTAGGGCTACTTGGACTGTGCGAAATAATTTTGCAGTAGCATGTGGTTTTTCGATGGATACTGTCACAATCGGCCGCAATAGCGATAGCCTGATGGGATATCCTAATATGTAATTAGTATCAGCTGCGCCCGACTATTTGGAAAGGCCTGATTTTACACAAGAGTTGGTTGCTGCATACAACAGACATAAAATACCCTGCATGATCGGGTTAACTACCTATTTAGGTCACTGAGATAGCCTACAAATGTGAAAATGTCAAATGCTACAATGTTTTGTGTTTAGCCTTTGTTAGACTAGATGAATCATAACGAAATTGCGATGCATTTACTGACTGAATCAAATAGACTTGATTCTGTAGCGCATAACACAAGAATGCATTTTCTGCGATGCCATGTGTGCAAAATAAATATCCTGCGTTTGGGGGCTTTGGGGCCCAGAGGTACATGTCCGTAGTGAAGGCTTATTAGTTTAGAATTAAATTCCAATTATAAATATAATTACGATAAAATGTGTTTAGGTAACATTCGCACGGACAAAGCATATTATGCTCCATGTTATCTTCTGATTGAGGCACGTTCACACAAGGGTAGTGTGCGATGATAGATAACCAGTATGATGTAAAATGTAGACTGTTTACCCACCTGCCAAGATAATATGCTGTGCATGCAGCAGCTGGGTGCTAATCCAAGATTTTTTCTGCACCAACTGTTTAAAAAAGATGCTAAAAATAGCATGGAGTCAAGTCATCACTATTGTTGCATATAGCAACAATCTGTGTTTTTGGGTATCTCGGATCAAGTGTAGGCTATATGGCTGTTTATAATGCTTCTGTGTTCTTTATCTGTGAATCTTGTCGTTAACTATATTGCAAGTCTGTAATTTTGTTTTATGGACCAAATGTTATGTGGTGAGAGCTCTGTCCTACTCCCTGCTGGGATTCCCCCACTAAACGAACCTTGCTCTACCATAGAGGTGCTAATGAGGTAATGCTATGGTGAAGAGCGGGTCTGCGTGTCTTTTCAATCCTGGATTGGGCAATCCTCCCTTTTGCCCACAAAGGCAGTAACATGTAAAATGTGATACTGTAAGTAGCCTATCATTAACCCACACATAAGCAGATGTGTGGGTGGGTGTTTCATTTTGACACCAGTGAGACTGTTTCTCGTCTTATCATAGGGACATTGCTGTGGAAGGGGAGTCTTCAGCCAAGAGCACGGGTCACGTGACAGGTAGACGTCATTGTTAAAACGCCTGTAGAAAATACCTGACGGTGACTGGGTAGTCAGATGTTTATATACTGTATATTAATTTCCTTTGATCTTTCCAGATTTGTGTAGTGATGAAACAGACAACTGCCCTCCTCTTCAGCTTCACACGCTCAAGCAATTTGAACAGGTGATACCCATTTCTTCTTCTTTCGGGTGTTGCATACTGAGGGCTTGTCTAAAACGCTCAAACGTTTGTCTCTTCACCTAAACACCCCCCTGCGTGTTTGTGATTTGTTTCAGTGTAACAGTGTGGCTCTTTAGCGCCATCTTGTGGAGTGATGATGATGTGTTTCAAGATGTGATCAATTCTAGGTGGCATCAATGTTTGCCTCTGCAGCTTAACCCCAAATACTTTACTGTATGTTTTGGTCACTGCAGATCTACACTAATACCCAGAGTTAAGAGAAAGTATTTTTCTCAGGTAAAGTCTTATAGGGACTTTATCTGTGTAAAAACAAGTAGCCTATATTTCTCTAGTCAATTAGGTATATGTGTTATAATTTGTGTGATGTTGTTCTGGATATGTTTCTTTCTCTTATATTCATACTCCATAACATGCTTAAATAAGATGGAGAGGCTTTCATGGATGCTGGCACTCGTCTATGTGTCATTTTCACGCCTTCACACTGATTGTATGCAATGGTGTGACTGGCATCTGACCTCTGAGTCATATCAAGTGTGTTGTTGTTTAACACACACACACACACACGCGCGTGCGCGCCACAACGTCATTTATGCTGTGTTGTGGAGGCACCTAACCCACTTGTCTGTGTCTGAATTATTTAGAGGCGTTGTGTAATATGACTCTTTAGTGGCCACACTATTGGCGACAATACCGCTCAAAAGGCTGTTAATGATCATGTACCATGTGTCTCTTAATGCATGCTCTGCTTATCACACAATAATTAAGACCCAGTTATAGGGTAGGAGGCTGACATTTTTGGATGAGGTCATTAGCTGATTGGTTTATGAACAAAAAAAGATATATATATATATATATATATATAT
The DNA here is from genome assembly GCA_027564635.1 of Typhlichthys eigenmanni. NCBI lineage: Eukaryota > Metazoa > Chordata > Actinopteri > Percopsiformes > Amblyopsidae > Typhlichthys > Typhlichthys eigenmanni. The sequence goes on from JAODUK010070405.1 coordinate 16,508, forward strand.
ATATATATATATATATATATA
>JAODUK010070436.1:0-16526 GCA_027564635.1 Typhlichthys eigenmanni
GTTTTCACATGTTCAGTACAAATAAAGCAAGATTAATATTTACCACTCTTAAAGAGTGGAAATATTTAAAAAAAAAAGTTTGAGCTGTGAAATGGCTTACGCAGCTGTTGTACATTTTGCCTAATAAATTTTATATTCAATCGTCTGCGTTCTTGTTTGTCACCTATTTAGAATACTGGTGACAATCATGCTATCCCATGATTATAATCCAATGTTAAAATCAGTGTTGAGAGAGGGTAGGAGACATTTTAAAAGCAACATGCTTACTCTGCCTTACCTATATATTTTGTTGCTAATAAAGTAACCATTATTATTCAGGACTTTAAAAGTAGTATTCCATTGGAACATTATAAGCATTAACTTATAGTATTAAGGCCCATATTATTATTGGATCCTTAAGAATATAACAGGTGGAAATATGTAAGACTTAATTTGTAATAATAAGAGCTTTGCCCGAGTGCTGTATAAATAGTAGCCTACCTCTTAAAAGTACCCAGGAATATTATCACTTGTAAATAAAAGCAAAAGCAATGATTTATTTATAGGGGGCTGTTCAATTATCCAAATAACATTTTACTGGCACGTTCAAGTAAGTCACAGCCCCTTTCAAAATGTTCACCAGCTTTGGGTGCACTGAAACCCAGAACACCAAAGTCTGACTCCTTTTATTTATGAAGTGTACTTTGCAACATCCACCTAAAAATAGAAACAAAACTAGAAGATACCTGAATTTGGTAATATAATATCATGCTTGCGCCTTGGTCACAGAACTTAATGGTTCCTTTTATCTAAACAGGAAAAATCTTCAATGTATTTATTTAAATTAATAAATTTCTGCACAGAATACAAAATCATGCCTTTCACATAATTGTTACACAACCATTCACCTTCTGATAAATTGTTTCTTCAAAGGAATACATACTGTAAATGTATTGTAAACACTATACTAGAGTAGAAAACCATAATTTACAGTGGTAGCCATTATACATAAAAATAGCTATAGTGTAACAACAATATTCCTTGTGCTTGATAGCAAAACATGTACAATGTTGATGTGTGTGTACAAATGTAGGATGAATAGGACTAGGGCATCAATAATATGCAAGATCCCTTATGGTCATAAGCTAAAGAACAACCACTGTGGTCTCTGAATTTTGTACAACCACTTGGAACTTGAAATGTACACAATGTGCATAAAATTGTTTTTGTTAAACGTTAATACTCAAATCACAATCAGGTGTAGCTTTACAAATAATGGTGAAGCAGAAAACAGCCTCTTCGGTGAGCTGCTGTTTGTTACAAAACAAATAAAAAAGAAAAGTTAATATTTACCTGGGGGAAAAAGTGATCAAAAGCAGCTTTAAAATCAGTATGCAACCAATTAGTTTTAAAAACAAACATCCTCTGAGAAGATGAGGTTAGATTTTGACCAGCCACAAGATTTAAAGCAATCCAGTGCTGTTTAGCTTTTTTTTTGCTTCATATACAGATTTTGTGCCATGGTCTATAAAATAAAATAATAAAATAAAAAAAAAACAGGACAAATATATAAGTACATGCTACAGTACTACAGTAAATACATAAGTGCCAAACGCTGCTGTGGAAAACAGTGGCTCTATTTGGCACCAATAAGTAAACTTTAGGCTACTGTAGTTAGACACAAATTACTTTGTATTATTTCACAAGTTGCAATGATTTCATCCTAAATATGTCTGAACAAGAAGAACAAGAAAAGCAGAAAAGTATATTGTGATTTTGATAAAGGATTTTGCACATTTGTGCAAAACTGATTAATTTTCTTGAAATTGCAAGTTAGGCTCAGCATGGCAACAACAGAATGAAGTCTTGCTAGCAAAGCAAAGGGGATGATTGTTTCTGGGAACCGTTAGTGCCACTCAATCACTTTATTGCACTATTGCATATTTTGCAATACATTTGTGAATAATGTGCCTGTCTACTTGTTGGATCATCTACATACTGTGACACAGGTATGTACTACATCTGATATTACTGCTCCTGTCTTGTGTAAACCCCAAAACAGACATGACTGTTGTTTAAATACATTATTGTGTAATTTCTGGTATTATAATGCAATTAATCAACTCAACAATAATAATCCATTATTATTATTCATAACTACTAACAACCAATCAAATCAGGTACACCACATCCAGTGACATCCATATTTACAGAGGCAGAAAATACTGAATGCCTACCTTGCTCCACCCATCTTTTCAGAACGGTTCTTAAAAGGGATGGGGGTTCTATGTTTTCTGAGAGGTTACAAGGCATGTTTGGGGAGTTGCCATGCAATATCCAGACTTTGCATACAGTTCTTTTTATATATTCTTCACCCATGTAGCTGTTTTATGCTATAAAAAAAGATGACCTACTGCTGTACAATACATTCAATGTCATACATTATGTAGAGGTAACTTTCTTCATGTACATGGTCTATTTGTAGCAGCAAACAATGTGGACGTTTGGTGGATGTTACAAGGGCTTATAGTAGTGCTAATGATGGTAGGGCTGTTATCAGTTGGAACCCCAATTGGTGGGAGTGTCGTCACGTAGGATTGGATGAGCAGCGTTGAAGGAGAAGGGCGTGGCAGGTGTCACAAACTCTGACTGGCTTAGGAGAAGCAGGAAGCGGAAGCTCATTGTCAGAGCAGCTGTTACAGAATATTTCACCACAGTTCCTACAGTGATGCTGAGAGAGAGAGAGAGAGAGAGAGAGAGAGAGAGAGAGAGAGAGAGAGAGAGAGAGAGAGAGAGAGAGAGAGAGAGAGAATTTTTAAAGCCCATTTATTACAACAATCATCGACAATACACATTATCTGATCGAGAAGTAAACAAAGTGAGAGAGAGAGAACATATGTCTAAAGTCTACCTGTCTGAAGTCCAGAAGGTTAATCTATTGGTCACATTCATTGTTGTCATTAGTATGTCATCATTGTAGACCAACCTTTCGTCTGGAAATGGAGAACTCTTTCTCACACAGTTTGCAGTGGCTGGCTTCCTTGTCCTTCAGCCAAACCTGACCTCCCTGAAATAAGCACACTTTTTCCATTGTTCCACTAAACCTTGAATTTTACATGATAAAAATCAACAACAATAAACATAATAGGCTTATTTTAGGAGAGCCATGACCACACATACAGTATACAATATAAAACAGTTGCATTGTAATGGTGAGATCTTAGTGGGTCTTACCTGAAGAGTCTTGTTGGATTCTTTGATGTCTTCAATCTTCATTTTGGATCTGATCAAAATAAATACGGACACATGCTGTAAGTAACTAAAAACATTTGATGCAATCATTCAGAGCAGCATTATTTATATTTGTATTTATTTTAGAATATAACTTGATTAGTTACTAAGCCTCAAAGAGCAAACCTCTAATGCTTTTAATCATGATGCAGCTCTACTAAGGATAATGTGTTAGTACGTCTTTTCATTTAGAGGGAATTATAGAAATGAATGTGAAAACAAAATATCACATCATTAGTTTGACAACAGATCTTGGTAGTGCCACTCAGACCTTTGAACACCACTGAACATATAATACAAATGCACAGAGTGCAGAATGGCTGACAAAATGTCTCATATGAAAACTGAACCTGGTTTGGTGTGGTATAGACAATCATCTATATAAAGAAGCTATATTTACTCGCTCAATTTTGAGCCTAGTTCCTCAAGAGCTTGTTCCTGGTCTTCGCAAACGGTCTTCAGTTGAATGTTTTCATCATGGAGACGGTGGAACTCCTGGACAACAACCCCCCACCCCACATACACAGCAATCATACAATAGCCTTGTATTAACATGCAACATCTCAATCAAATGCATGACACCCCCTACCTTCTTCAGTCCATTGATCTGGAGGGCCTCTGTTCTTAGCTGTGACACAGTCGCTCTCTCTCTTTCTAGATCGTTTTGTAATGTCTGGCGCCACTCCTTCTCAATCTTCAAGTCTGTCTCCAGCTGGTGACTACAGGACAGACAAAGGCTATTTATTGTGGTAGAATACATTATCCATACATCGATTATGAAAGATTAAAATGGTTACAAAAGTGAAGGGCCGTTATTATACTGTATATTTAGCATTTTTACTTACAGTTGTTTTTCTTTGTGCTCGATCTGCCGCTGCAGGCTGTCTGCCTTGTTGGCGAAATCCGTCTTGAAGCGTCTGACTCCCTCTTCAGCTGAGGTGCGGTGCTGCTCTGCCTCCTGTAATCTGCACCATTATAACCAGGGACAAACTCAGGACCATGGAGAGAAGACATGGGTAGCGGGGGCGGGGATAGGAGGAGGATGGATGGAAATGAAAACAGGCTTGATAGCAGCAAGCAAATGACTTAGGGTTTAGATTGACATAAGGAGCTGGCAGGAGGAATGTGGATGTAGTAGAACCACAGTACATACAGTAGAACAGCTCCACAGATGGATGTAGGAGCAGGAGGGGCTGTGGCATGTACAACCAAAACAGAGGGAGGGATGAAGAAACAGTAGGAATAATAGAGGGGTAAAGGGTGATGGGTGATGTCTGCTGAAACGATAGATCTGAAGCAGCCAGGTAAAAGACGAGATGCAAGGATGGCAGGAACAGGACAGGAGAACAGGCCAGCTAATAGCAACAGTGACCTTCAGCATCTCAAAAAGGTAAAGCTCCCTGCTGATAATGGACACTGATATCAGAAGTAAAATGGCTTGTAGCTTACTAGGGAAACAGCATGGAGCAAAGTCCAGATATCTTATTACCACATAAATACTCCTTCCATGTTAACAATAATAATAATAATAATAATAATAATAATAATATATGGTATTTATAGGCACCTTTCAATAAACACAATTAAAACTATACACAGTAGGGGTGTAAGAAAATATCGATACACCTTAGTATCGCAATATTTCGGTTTGCGATACTGTATGGATTTTCTATATCACGGTATCTATACATTTTTTTAAATAGCATTTATTTTAAAGGAGAATTGCAGTCATCGTATTGCCATTTTCAAAGCATTCCTGATCTCTAAAACATCACTAGGTTTGTTTTCTTCCTTAGAAATATGTCAATAAATGTTTGAAATCATTGTTTCTAACTGCCGCTTGTCGGTTTCAGTCGGTATCATTGGGCGCGTCATGTTGAATTCATGTGGGAACGCTATGATTGGCTGTGAGTGCGCACTATGACTAAACTAAACTATCTCCCTCCAGCCAGCTGCCACATTGAGGTAACTGAATGAACAGTCGTCCGTTTCAACCATTAAATATAGCCTAGTTCTATGGTCTCAACGCGAGCGACAGGAAGAGAATAGAAACAGGGCGTCCGACAAAGGTTTGCTCAAAATGGCGTGCCACATTGTGCAGAGCAGCGTCACGTCGCTCGCGTCCAGTTAGGACATTATAACAGAAAAGATAGCAATCTAACTGCTTTTGTCGCTGATGCTCATTTGCGTCGCATCCAGTTAGGACATGGTGTTACCGGATTTAGCTTTAAAAAGCAATTTTCCATCTGAAGTCCCTGAGCAAGTTTACATAAGCGTTTGTTATTTTTTGCAGCGGCGCCACACCGTAGCATTGTTTTGACAGTTTTCCATTCATTTGAAATCGCAATACATCGCATCGTGGCCATTGTATTGTCATAAGAATTGTATTGCCAGATTCTTGCCAATACACTGCCCTAATACACAGTAGTGTAAGAGTTTATTTCTTCAAGCTTATTTGATTTACAGCACAATCTAATCAACAGAGAATAAAAAAGATATACAGTAAATGGACCACAATCTTTTCCTACCATACCACAATGTCAAATACATGAAAGCCTGTGCAAATGACTGAAACCACAAAAGCACTTTCAAAAACATCTAGCTTTATTTGACAGGTTGGTCAAATACAGTATTTGTACTGTATGTAGTGGTTAAGATGTAATGTATAATATAAATTGGCATGTGTAATATAAATATAACCGACAGGTCAAAGGTTACGGTAAGTGTAATGTAGAGTTAGAATAGGTAGAATGACTACTGCCTGAGCTACAGTATCACAAAAACCTAGAAAAAGGTGTCAATACATAAAACATCATATGCAGACTGTGAATGTATTATACTGAATGTGCTATACAACAACAGTTAATAGCGCTGGATTGGGCTGGCTGTCTGTTCAAACATCACAGATCACACACACAGACATCACATCCTACATTGCTGGTCCCCTGCCAGCCCAATGAGCGGTTTAAATTAGCACAAGTAGTCCTCCTACATCCGTGGTTCATAAAATGGGGAAAGGGGACCCTGAGAGGCTTTGAGACGCTTTTAAGGTTAATAACTTCTTCTATATATAATATCTTTAAGCAAATGTGCATACATTTATCTGTTTTAAAAGATATTATCTAGAACAGTGTTTACATGTGCACCTAAACAATCCCACAAGGCTGTCTGTCCTATAGACACATTACCTCCACCCCTTTTCTATAGACTTACACAGTTCAAACTAAACATAGGAAATACAATGCCGTATTTAAATAGTAAATAACTGCCAACAAAACATCACAAATGCCAACAGGGTTTCCTAGCTAACATGACTTCTTAAAAAGAACAGAAAAATATATTTGAAATTGATGGATCAATATAAATTAATGCTTCAGTAGTTTTAACGTTTTATGCAAGCAGTGCTTACTAAGCACGTCTTACACATTCTAACTCTGCGAAAATGAGAAAACAACTAAATAAATACATGACTAGAACATGGTCCTCTCTACTACAGTAGTATCACATCTCAAACGTGCCTGCACATGAGTTTACTGTGATTACATTATCTGCTTTGAGTAAAAATTATGTGGACCATACACGTGTGACTTTGCCTCAAGAAGTTAGTGAATAAAGAAAGCATCATAATAAGAATTTACTTTCTCATTAAATCATTTCGGTAGTGATAAGTTAACTGAATATGTCTCAATTAGAATAACATTGATAACTTTTTCTCTAGTAAAGTAGCCATTTGACTATATGAACATAATCAAGTTGTGTAAAAACAAAAGAAACAGAAAGATCTTAAATTGTAATTGTTGAGCGAATGTGTTGTGTGTGCAGCCACTGTTCGAGTCTTGTTCGTTCTTAGAAAGAGATGTCCTTCACTAGTTTGTACTGGTGTTCTGTGTCTGTGCTGGCACACTTAACAAATGACATAGCTAGTGTTCTGGTCTGACTCAGTAGGTCTTTATCACTGTAGACACACAGGCGAATGCACACGCACACGCATGCACACGCGCGCACACACACACACACACACACACATGCACACACGCACGGAGAGAAAGGGTTGGAAAATAAGAATGAAAAGTAGTAAAGGTAGAAAGAATTGGGATGGACAGATGGAAATAATGGTTGAATGAAAGAGAAAACAAGGAAGAAGGGAAGGAAGAAAGGATGTCAATATATCAGTGTTCTACGTGATCCGTTACACCTAGAGTAACACGTTGTCATGTTTACATCAGACAGGATTGAGCATCAGGCACTAATCGCACTGATGCTGTCTGCATGGCAACATATTGAACTTACAGAATTAGAGATACAATATACATATTCATTTTGAGACGAGGAGAAAAATCTGTATAATGGTAACAGACCAAATGTACCCACAGGACATTCAGTATAGCAGACACGTGGCCCGAATACGAAATGAGTGAGACCTATTAGCTCTACACGGAAAATCGTATTTCTATGTATGTAAATATATTATGCTTATCATTGTTATCATGTATCATTTTGAATTATTTTACACAAACAAACAATATAATCCCAGTGAATCTCAACATACTAAACCAGTAAAGAGTACACTACAGTTTCTTAATACCTTAAAGCTACTGCAGTAAATACAGTGTTAAAAAGCAAAGGACCGTTCAAATAAAAGGTGCTATGTGCCTATAAGTCACCTACGAAAAGCTTTACAAACACGAAAACATTCAACAACCAATCACAAACAGGATGGAATAACTCCAAACCAATGGGAGAGGGAAGGGGAAGGAATGGACCATGGGACATGATGGCGGTCACATTGCACCAACCATGGCAATAAAATAGCAGAACATGCTGGAAGATAATTACAGTAACCTTTTGACAGTGAGCCGAACTATTCTTGCCATCTGATAAAAAATTTTGTTTTTTTTAAATAAATAAACAAACAGATAATCTGACTAAATTCTTGCATCACTTACAGTAGTCATGTTTCCTTTGCCAAAAATACTTCAGTATTTGTTTAATGTCCCAACATTTTAATGTAGGGTTCTTCCAAAAAACCACACTATGAAAAGACTCCTCACTGACTAGTTATTATAGCAGGTTTTATATATATAAAAACCTTGTGTGAATGTTTAATGTACTGTCCTTTTGTGTCTTACCTCTGTTCCAATTGTTTCATTGTGGCAGTGATCTGATTGGTCTTCTCCTCCAGGCGGCTGATCATATCATTCTTCTGCTTCATCCCGTCATCAGATGACTTGGAAATAATCATCGTTATCGTCAAAACCATTTATATTTTCATGAATGTAAATTTTTGTATGTGTGTGTGTGTGTGTGCGTGTGTGTGTGTGTGTGTGTGTGTGTGTGTGTGTGTGTGCGCGCACCTGCATTTTTTGGTACATCTCTACATTGATGGCCTTGACCTCGTCCAGCTGTTGCCTCAGTCCAATCAAAGTGTCCTGTTTACCACATAGTAAGTAGTATGAATAAATAGAATGGGTACCTCCATTGTGTCGTCCGTTGTTTCTGCAGTGGCTTCACGTGTATCTGTTATTAACGGGCCCATAATGGACCCATTTTCAAGTCTGTCTACTTTAAGCACAACACAGTTCCACAACTTTCAATGTACAGACATGACTGTTATAACATAAGTGACTTGAGTTAAAAAGCTCAAGGAAGCGTTTTCACCTGCTTTTCATGGATGTCTTTTTCTAGAAGTTTCATGGCCAGCTCCATTTCCTGTTTCATCGACACCTGGACCACTAATTCATTCTCCACATCCTTAAAAAGTTTTTAAAAATTTAAATAAAACCACACTTAATTCACACAAGCACTGTCACAAGCGTGCGCGCACACACACACACACACACGCACACAGTAGAAACCTGACCTGTCTAAGCTGACATTCCTCCTTCAGTTGTCTTCGGGCTTCATTGTACATCTCATCCAGACCCTGGCGAGACTGTTTATAGGTGTCTCTCTCCAGTGACACGTCACCCTGTGTTAGCTGCCCAAAGTAAAGCAAAAACAACCATCTTTATAAATGGCACAAATGTGGCAGCAATTATGGTTTTGCTGTAGCGAGCATGAGACAAACTGTCTTCACCTCTAAATGTTGTTGTGCCTTCAAGAGAATAAGGCTGTTTTCACTCCTCAACTGTTGGTTTTCCTCTTGTAGTTTTATGATGTTATTCTTGGCTATGGCTAACTGTGCATAAGCAAACACACACAAAGTGACGTAGTTAAATAACCTTATTACAAGGTCACACAGAACATTTATGTTATATGATCTTGGCACTAAATTGGCCAAGTCTATTGAAACTCAATGTATTGAGATAATTATTAAATAGACAGTTTGCTATCCCTTTGAAATAAAGATCAATTAACTAACAAAGAGAAAAGGGTACCATTAATTAACTAATCCATGAAGAATATTTTTAAAGTAAGAAAAATGTGTACAGTAAAAACAAGGTAAATTAATTCACATGGTGGTTATAAAAATGGGTACACAATTTGCAATTAGTAGTTACTGTAAGTGTGTATTTTACCTCTTCTATGAGTTTAGAATTAGACTTCTCCAGTGAATCAACTCTGCCTTGCAACCCATGGACTGAAGAGCTAGAAATAAAACATGATTAAACATATGCACATTGATTATCTCAAAATACATATAAAACAAACATATACATAAATATAAAAGTAAGGAAGGAATAGAACATTCCAGCAGAGCCATGTAAAGAGAGAGCTGCGTCATCTCCGTTCACTCCAATGGAACGTTAATTCACAACAACGGAGCCTCAAAATAGTTCCCGGAAGTTAGCCTAAAACTATTTTACATGTAAATCGGTGCATTTATTGACTACTAATTACCAAAAAATGTAGTTATATATCTGTACCTATATATTTAAATTGCACACCAAGCACTTCCTGGAACTATTTTGCCAGAGGTTTAGCCTCTCCATGAACCATGTGACTGATGTCAAATGTCAAACTTCCGTTGGCGGACCTCTGTTATTTTCATGGCTCTGCATTCCAGGGTAGCTATTGAAATTATTAGTAGCAGGGGTCACATAACAGCAGTTATCATGACAAGGCTAGGTCGCCAAGGGAGACCAGAAAATGCCTTTTGGTTAGCCCACAGAGAATTCAAGTTTCCCCAAATAATTGATTTGTAATTTTTTGTTGTGAAAATTATGACTAAATGCATAACAGTTAAGACAAGTACATTTCCTGCCAAACACTGATGCCTTACTTGAGCTGTCGGTTCAGTTCTTCCACATAGTTTTTCTGATCCAGGATAGATGTTATCTGGCTGTTCCTGTGTGTATGGGAACCAGAAATGGAAAAGATAAAATGCAGATGACGTAACCATCACCCCGGCAGGCCAAACCGAAGCTGCCTGGGTGTATTCTGACGTGACGGCAGTGTAATGCTGCAGGGCAGCACAGCTGGTGGCACCTTTTGCAGGTTCCAACATGTTAATTGAACGCATCAGACGAGCAGTGCACAACAGTGTGTTTATATAGACAGTGTAGCTAATCATTGACCAGAGTTTGGATCACTAACAGACAGAACAGAGAGAGGGCAGCACAGTGAAAACTAGTGGGATAATGCAGCTCTGGTCATTGGGCCAAACACAAAAACATTGCCCTTAGCGCTGCCCATCTGGTTATGGTAAGCACGCGGAGAAACCTTGGATTAGACAGAAGAAGAAAAAATGATAGACCTCTCTTCGCTCCTGTAGTCATCAATGTCGTTCTTCAAGTACATAGAGAAGTCAATTACCCCCACCTAAAAAGAACACAACAAAAACATGTTTGTGTAGCAAACATCAGCAGGGTTTTCACTCATTTTGCCACGCTGAGTAGACATTCATTAGCTTTGATTGCTGCTGTGGGTACCTGGGTGTCTAGGTCCTCTCCTTTGACACAGAGGTTGGCGTCGATAACGTTTAGTCCTACCAGCAGACCTACGATCACAGATCCCTCTTCTTCCAGCATGACAGCTGCATTCTCATAGAAGTCACTGTGGAGCAGAACACACATACACACGCACACACACACACACACACACACACACACGTTCTGCATTTACCCTGTTGTCCCTGGTAAAGATGTGAAGTAGAAGTGAACAGAAATAAGTGGAATTTCCTAATATAGCCAGAAAACACTGTACTTAATATTTCCAGGTTCCCTTTGCTAGATTATTTTGTATATTGTGGGTGTGGGTGTGTGTCTGTGTACCTGAGCAGATCTTTTCTGGTGATGAGTAGTCGTAAGTAGTCTGCTAGCCGCTTTTGCATGAGCGCCAAACGAAGCCATGCCCTCGCCCTGCCCAATGGTGTCCTGGGAGACACACACACACACACACACACACACAGTTAATTTGTGTCTCTCATTTTAGGCAGGGTTTGTCATTCTAGAACACTAACTAACTTTGAGCTCAATACAAAACAAACTCCCTCAGAAACTCTGCCCACACACTGAAACGCCACTTTGTGTATATTCCTATTTACAAAACAAGCTTGCACATATTCTGTGCATGCAAACTTTTGAGGAAGGTTGTGTTGATTTGAAGGAGTCATGTTTTTTGCATGACCTGACATGTCCTAATCTAAATGTACTAATATTCACTAATACTTGTTTTCAGATATCAGAGCACATTTGCTTGTTTCAGGGTTTAAACACGTGTACATTACATACATCACACTCAGTGCAGTTTCCTTTTCTTAACATCGGCAAAACATATTTTAGGACCCGACTTGCATATCTGACTGATTCAGCATCAGTAGAGGAAACTTTTACTATAGTGTTCCTCTTTTTGTAGGATAATCATAGTGTTCAGCCTACAGTAGTAGAGGTTGTTGTTGGGTTTCAGTGCACTAACCTCTACTAGGAATACTGCACTGTATGTGCAAATTGCTAGAGAATTCTACAAGAACAAACAGAAATTATATATCCATGAATGAGACATATAGGCACCGACAGCCAGACACAGGAATTAACACACGAAAGGTGAAGTGAAAATAAGTCACATAGGATACAAGTTCTTTCCCCTCTAGGTTAGGTGACTGCATCATGTTACTGTGCGCGTGTGTGTGTGTGTGTCCTTACTTAAGTCCAGGAAGGTCTCGTACTGAGGCTGAGATCTCTGCTGCATCAGGACATAGTTTCTCCACCAGCTCCAGTGGACCCCAGAGAGACTTATTAAACCCCAGGAAGGACTTCTTCACTGGTGTGACAAAACAAGAATGAGGGCTAATGAACCAAGGAAGAAAGTAGGAAAATACTAAAACAGGTGTAAATTAAGTACAAAATTAGAACTTGAATAACAATAAATATACTAATAATAAAGTAGTTATTACCGCAGGCACATAAATGATAGTTCTCCCACTTTCTAACCTAAAAAAAATGTGGTTTATTGTTTGCAATGCACCAGCATTGAAAATGTATATGTGTTTTATAAATACAGCGCATCAAAACTAAAACAAAGAGATTATAAATACTACATATGAACATTATTTAAAAATCTAAATTAATAATTTCATGTGTGAATACTCAGAGCCAATCTACAGAACCACAAAGCATGCAAATTTCTCTCACACGTGGCTCTCACCCCTCAGTCCATGTTTGAGGCAGTGCTCCATGACAACAAAGAATTGCTGAAGAGGGGGGTAGTCAGAGTCCAGGGTTCTTCCAAAGCTCAGAGCAGACTCGATCAGCCCTTTAATGCTGAGCTTGGCCATGTTCAACAGATTGGCCCGCTCCATGGCCATGGGGTCTCGTAAGGCTGCAGCACACACAAAGACACACACACACAGTGTGCTCCATGTACAGTTCAGTACTTAACAATGGTTAGCTTGTAACAATGGGCTAACTCAAATGTTTCTCTCCAAAAGAATCAGAATACTGTATTATTCTGAAATATATTTAGTGTATGCTATGTACTGTACATTGTACATTGCTTATTTGCTTTATATTGTTTTACTGACCGTTACTACCTTCTACACCAGACCTAGGCAAAGTCAGGCCGGCCCTTTGAGACATTCTACCTGGCCCGCCCAGTATATCAAACATTCAAAAAAAATTATATTACAACATAAAATGACTGCTGCATTTAAAAAAACATAGTTAAAGTGAACTGTTACGTTTCATTATGAAAATTGTGTTATATATGCAAGTTAACAAAGTTAGCTTATTTGTGTTTTATTTTCAAATGTTTTAGCATGTTGGCTAAAAATGGAATGTGGCCTGCGAAGTTCTCTGACATTTTCAATGTGGCCCCTAACTGAAAATAATTGCCCACCCCTGTTCTAGACCATGTTGCCTTTGTCTTATGTGTAACTTGACTTAAAAATAATAACAATAGTGTAATAACTACCAATAGTGTCATTATAATATTTTCTTTTACAGTTTCCTATAATGCATCATTGTGCTTGTTTGTTTTTTAGCAATGTAAGACTTACCTAAGCTTTGCTTAAATAGTCAGTGTAATTGGTGAAATTGTTATTGTAACTCCATTATGAGTTCAGGGATGGAACTAAAATGCAACCATATTTTCTATGTTCTATTTTCTGTTCACATTGTTTGGTCTTTCCGTCTGGTTGATAGGGTGCTCACTTAGCACCACTTGACTGTTGGGCCAAAAGGTTTTCTCCTGGCAGTATAGGGAATCAAAGGAAAATAAATGGTTCTCATAACTGCCAGTTCAGACTTAAAACAATTCATTTCAAAATGTGTTATAGAACACTACATATTGTATGATTGTATTATTTTTTGTATTATTCCTATTATTTACATTCATTCATGTATGTAAGGCAATTATGAATAAAATGGTTACGCAATGCCACATACGGTCTTTACCATTACCTAATCAATGCTATCTCTGAAATTGGCAAAGGAAGAAAAATAAAACTTTAAATCAAAAGTAGAAATTCCCTGACAAATTTGACATGAAGAGTGCCTGAAACTATAGTAGCTTCAAACAATTCTAAACTACAGTTCCAAATAAAATCACTAGAAAGAATGTGTGTGTAATTGAAAAATGTAAACAAAACAGTTGTTAACACAACAGGGTCAACATCTACAATGTTTGGGTCAAACACTAACCACAAGAGCAATGTTTGGGTACAAAACAGAAGAGAGGATTAAAGACAGGTGTAATTTCACTTACTGCATTTAGCAGTTTTTCCCCCAAGGCAATTTACAATCAGATCTACAATTGTCAATAGATTAACAGGTAGGTTATACACCAGCAATTGTAAGCAACATTCTGTTATAATAATGACAGCATGTAGATCAAGAAGACTATGCTACCTAATTAAGTGACAATAACTTTGGCCCATAAACAAAATCCCCAAATTTAACAAAGACAGAAGAATAATATAATTAAAGGCAGAGGAAGCAGTAGGCTATGGAATTATATACCGGTAGTTATTTATCATTTTTAAATCCCTCCACCATACCCACGCAACTATTTACCTTTGACAGTCCACTCTTCAGGCAGAGATGTCCTGTGGTCTGATACTTTGGGTAGGACATGAATGCTCCCAGAAAAAGTCTCGGATGCTTTCCTGGCCAGGGCAAAAATAGGAGCCTGCCACCGTCCGTCTCCTGCTCGCATAGTGCTGCTGCAACTGGCCTTATCTCCCACACTACACTTCTCCTCCTGTAGCCGTAAAATCCCAAACGTCTGGGTTTTTTCCTTGTGGCTCTCCCCTTCTGCTAAAGCCAAGTCGTGTTCTGCGGGCGATGCCATTTGGTTCTGATCGTACTAAATGCTAGTCGATACAGTAGCAAGGTGTGCGGTTCATATGGTCAGCTAATGCTAGCAAGCTAGCATTAATGCATCATTCACCCGGCGACTATCATAGCATAAAAAAATCTCCGGGATATCATCTGGCGATAATGACGGAGTGCCTTTCTGGACTGCAAAGCAATATGGTATATCTTCAATCGTCAGTCTGCTTTGTTTTCAGTATCACTTCGCAGTCTTGTGAAAAAATGTATTTAAACCATTCATGATGCTATAGTAGATATTTGTTTACAACGATAACTTCACGCCGACACTACAGTACGTTAGGTTCGCTGCACCCTACAGATGGGCGGTGCCAAGCTCACAAGACTCACAAAAGCACTACGTAATGTTTTTTTTGTTGCAGAGGACGCAAGTGCTATGCTGCCATCTACTGTTTATAGCGGAACATGTAGCCAAAATACAGTATAAGATTTTATCGAATGGGTTCATTAGTCTGGCAGCGTGGCACTACAATACAGGTGCATCTCAATGAATTAGAATATTGTGGAAAAGTTAAGTAATTTCAATAATTCAATTGACAAAGTGAAAAACATATATATCGTGGATTAATTACACACAAAGTGAATTAGTTCAAGCCTGTATTTGCTTAAAATCCTGATGATTACAGTTTACAGCTCATAAAACCCCCAAATTCAGTATCTCAGAAAATATGAATATGACATAAGACCAGTGATAAAAGGAATTTTAATATAGACATTTCAGCCTTCTGAAAAGTGTGTTTGTGCAAAAACACTCCTTACTTGGTTGGGGCTCCTTTTGCATGATTTACTGCATTTATCTGGCATGGCATGCAGTCGATCAGCCCGAGGGACTGATGAGCTGCTATGGAAGCCCAGGTTGCTTCCATAGCAGCCTTCAGCTCGTCTGCATTGTTGGGTCTTGTTGGGTCTCTGACACAACTAACCCCAGAAATGTTCTATAGGGTTCATGTTAGGTGACCTGCAGGCCAATCAAGCACAGTAATCCCATGGTCATTGAATCAGGTGGTACCTTTGGCAGTGTGCAGGTGCCAAGTCCTGCTGGAAAATGAAATCAGCATCTCCATAAAGCTTGTCAGCAGAAGGAAACATAAAGTGCTCTAAAATGTCCTGGTAGGTGGCTGAGTTGACTCTGGACTTGATGAAACACAGTGGACCAACGCCAAAAGATGACATGGCTCCCCAAATCATGACTTCAAGCAACTTGGTTTCTGCCCCTCTCCACTCTTCCTCCAGAGTCTGGGATCTTGTTTGCCAGATGAAATGCAACCTATTACTTTATTCTGAAAAGACGACTTTGGACCGCTGACCAGTTATTTTTCTGACGTTGCCTCTGGTTCAGGAGTGGCTTGCCACGAGGAATGCGACAGCTGTAGCCCATTTCCTTGATACGTCTGTGCGTGGTGGCTCTAGATCAGGGGTAGGGAACCCTGGTCCCGGAGAGCCGCAGCCCTGCATGTTTTAGATGTCTCCCTGCTCCAACACACCTGA
>JAODUK010070446.1:0-13101 GCA_027564635.1 Typhlichthys eigenmanni
TTAATTTACCTAGGCTATTGAATGGGTCACCAAAACAATTGCCCTCCCAAATTTTTGGAGCAGGAGCCGTCACTGGACTATTCTAATTTGTGCGATAGTCGTTTATCTGCATGGGAGATCTTTTGCTGCACTGGGAAGGTACATCTGCTATGTAGGCTACAGTTGGAGAGATCCACAGCTTGAGTCTGTCAGTACCCCTGCGTACGAAACAAACTGTACCTGTGCTTACTTTCATGCATGTGTGAGCCTCGAGCCGATGTAATTGTACATGCACAGTGGCATATATTTTCTTTATGCTTAAGCTGCAAAACGTTCTATATTCAAGAAAGGTAGAGCTAACGAGAGAGACAGCCGGGACAGAGAGGACAGCTGCCAACGTGACAGTTGAGTGGTCACGCGTTCAGTTTCTCCCTGCTATCTGACATTCCTTAATGATACAATGCCTAGAGTGGCAGGCATAGATGCTATAGGCAGCCATGTTGGCTCCAGTCTGCTGAGCATACAGTTGGATGCTAAAGCTTGAGCCGCTTGCACTGCTGTAACCATGATAAAAAAAATAAAGAAGGGAGCCACAATAATGGCCGCCGAATAAAATCGCCCAGTTTTAGTGGGCGGCCTTAAGATAAAACCAGTCGGGGCATCATTTTTGCGTGTGTGTTTTGGGGAAATAATATTTTAGTTTGTTTACAAGGAGAATGTTCCTACACATACTGTAGGTTACATACAAAATCACCCTGCCATGACCAAACAAATTCCTGTTACTAAATCACGGTGACTCAGCATTTAGCGCGAGCGCATGGCATGAGCGAATGCAAAGTCAGCGGAGGGTGAAGCCGTAAAGATGTCGTCGGCCGCCATCATCGCACCAACCTTGTTTTTGGCAAGGGCGTCACCTCCTCCCTCTCGGAGGAGAGCAGGGAAGGACACTAAATAAGGCCGGACGGCAATCTGCAAAGCCTAAATTGAGCCACATCCCAGGCCCTGACAAGATGAATTCACGTAGTGATGAGAACATTTGGGATTTATGGAGAATAGCGACGCTCGCTGCAGTCTCTCAACAGCGCAGACTCTCCGTTCAAACCCAATCTACTGACTAACACTCTGTCTGGCAAGGTTTATAGCCGAATGGCATCTCTCCTTTGGCATTGGCAAGTCTGTTGATGAACCCCAAATGTCTTTATTTATGCTATTATACTGAGAAACCCATGTCACTAAGCAGGGCAGATGACAGGGAAATATTTGGTACTGCTTTGGCAGAGAAGTCTTTTCTAGTTGAGCTTGGTACGTTTCCCAAACGTGAAACTAGGGGGCTACATAGTGCACACCTTCTACTTCTCTCTATGTGGAATATCTTTCAACAATAGCTTTAAACCGCAGAGACTGAAATACTGCTTCCCCTCCTTAGGGGAGGGTACTCAAGTCATCATGGCACCATTTAACAACCCGACACCTGTTAGCTGTCTGGCCCAGAGGATGTCTTCACCTCAGTGGGACTTCAGGTGTAAAATCTGACTCTGGCACACAGGCACGTCTCCTGACTTTGAACGTGTAATATGTTAATATTTCTTTTGGCGTGGTGGATGGTGGTGGTGGGGGGGAAGGGCGCTGCAAGTTATTACTGCTGCCTGGCCAGACTGGCCGCAGTGGTGGGTTCGCTGGGATATGTGATTACCGTCTATGGAGCTGCTTGCTAGTCATGTTGTATCTTCACCCAAGGGGGCTCATCTCCTTAATGGATTTACCCTATAGTGTTTTAACGCTAAGATATGGATTGCATATTCACACCAATACATTAGAATGCATGCCTATAGCCATGTAGACATGTCAGGAGGCTATGATGAATCCTTCTCTGTTGTGCTAGGTCTATATATAGCGTGATGGATTGGAGTCTGGTTGGAGGCTACAAATGGTAGCTCAGATTCTCCTTAACGCAGCAATGGCCAATTCACACAGGCCTAACCATGGTAGATGAGCTCTCGCACGTAGCGGCAAGGCTGACCCTGCCCAGGGTCCACTGGGCCTTGCTGTGCTCCGCTGGCCAACCACCCCTCAAAGCCACTTTTTCCATATCTAATGCGGCGGGGAGCCAGCTGCCGTCAATGGGGTTTTTAAAAGCAACAGCCCCAAACATTCATCCTCCTTCTCTACACATTCTCGACAGTTTCCCTTCTTCTTTCTGCCTCGCTTTGTCTCCGTCTGTCTTTGTGCCTTTGACCCTGATTTCATTCTCTTCTTCTCTCCTTAATCCTTAAATGTATCCCCGCAACTCATCCCAGTGCTCCGACGTGGCCTAGCGTCTTCTAAAGCCTTTCTTAGTGTACACCAACACTGCTTATGCTAAAGACGGCTTCAGCCATATAACATTCCCTTTTCCTGCTTTTACACAGGAGAAAAAAAACAAAAAAAAACACACAAAATAAAACCTCTGAGACAAGGATGCCTACTCCCGTCGACTTCAATATAATTCGGGTTTCACAAAATGCTCTCCTACCGACCTTCGTGTTGGAGTAGACCTGCCTCAGATCTCCCGGCCAGCTCGTTGTTAGTATTCTGCTGGCGACTTGTCCCGAGGCAAGCTGTGGTCAGTAGCGTACTGTGGTGCCCCAACGAAATAATTGCATTGGGCGTCTGACGAAACCACAATCAATTGTAGTGGAGATGCATTAGAAACAGTTTTGGTTTCAATGTGATTGTTTTTTTTAGCTGTGTGTGTGTGTGTGTGTGTGTGTGAGAGAGAGAGAGAGAGAGAGAGAGAGAGAGAGAGAGAGAGAGAGAGATAGAGAGAGAGAGAGAGCGAGAGAGAGAGAGTGTGTGTGAGAGAATATTTGTACACTCACATGCAGTGCTTTTTGTATATTTGTACACAGTATATTCACATCTTCACCTAAATCCATGCAACCATTTGCTGAATAGCAGACAGGTTGTTATCCTATGACTCCCAGCTAATTAGCACTGGGGTTCGATATTGACATAAGAATGCACTTAAAAATCACAGGGAAGCACAGGGCATAAGCAAATATCCTCAGCAAATGAGCCAGTGTCTTCCCCCAGCGGAGTTGGTTAGCATGGTATTCCTATATCATTAGCAGAGAATACGTCCAAATTCTGCAGGGAGACATGTCATTTCCCTATGCCAAAGTGAGAGGAGCACATCTGTGGGGGTTCAAGCTCTCAAGCAAGCTAAACAACGCAGCATCTGCGTTCTCTAAAACACATATCCGCAATGACTAGGTTTCGCTGTGAAACCCAATGAATCCTTGTTAAAAGCAAGAAAAATTAGGATGCCATTTGCAAGAAGAATTGAAATGATTTTGCAGTGGAAAATTAGCTGAGCCATGAGGAGGAAACTAGGCTTTTTAACTCATTTGGACTCATCCAAATGGTTGCTATGGTTGCTTTTCAGATCTCTGTATTGTTTGTATTCTGTTTCGTGAGATGTCTTCTGTTGCCCTGGCACTGAAGTGAGTTTCTGATGCCAAAATTCTGTCAAAATGGCCCCCAGTCAGAGCATGCAATCAAGTCATTGTCTTTTTGACATTAACATCAGCGTCAAGGCACTTAGCCCGATCCCCGTTGTCGCCTGAATCCTTATTACCATCGTTGACGTCCTCGCTGATGTTGCACTCCTCTTCCTCATTATCAGCGCCATTGTAAACATCATCAGCCTTACTGCCGTCACTGCAAAATAGGAAAGTTTTATGATCTTAAAAAGAAACCATTATGTCATCGTTACCATCTCGTCATCACCCTTTCATAGTCGGGAAGTGAGGAGTGTAAACTCATTTTTTTTCGGCTTCAGTTATTGAAGATACCAATGGAATGTGTCAGTGTAAATAGCCTGCAGGATAAAGAATTAAACAAACGGGCAAAACCGTGTTTGAGCTGCTATTCACGAGAAGGCAGAAAAACAAAGCAGGGTCATGAAATCAATAGCGATTTAATTCACCTGGGGGATGCATATACCTGAAGCAGGCCTCCACATCTGTACGCTATGCAGACTGGATTCCCTATTAACTCACACACGTGCGCGCACACACACAGTATTAATTAATCTCACATGGAAAATATGTTACACTCTAATAACGTCCCTGTACTGAAATATAGTGTTGTAAATGGTGTAAACCACGGATATACAATGCTAATAAAAATGATGTATTCAGGTTTTAATTAGAAATCATGCTTGATTACTTGTGTGCACAGCTTTACCTGCTTAAAAATAACTTGCTTCCTTTGTTTGCTATAACATATTTAAAGGGCGGGTAGTGTCTAGTATCAGCCTCTTTCGTCCATTAGCACTACGTCCCATAATCAACTGCTGAACGTCAACTGACTTTTCGGAAGTGAGGAAGTCAATTTTCATTGGCTGTTATCATTGTCATTGTTAATTATCCAGTGCTGTGTCCCAGACTGTACCTAGTAAGTGCTGGCTCAGCGAGACTAAGTAGTGTCTAGCCTCGCAAGACCATCCTGATCTCTCAAGCTTCAGTCTCATTTCGCCACAAGAATCAGTCTGGAAAGCGAAGAAATCCTTGCAACTGAATCCGAGTAGCGGTTGATCTGACCAATCAGCGTACTGACAGCCAGCTGGGCGTGGTTTAGGTGGTTCATCCTACATCAACCTATAAGTATATTTTGAAATACTGCCCTTTTTAAACAGTTTCGATGGATGGCGTGGCCCATGGCATGTCAGGTTACAGTAGGTAGTGTCAGCAGTGTTTTTAAAAACACTGCTGTTCTGAAACCTTATAGAATCCTACAGTGTATGTTTCAAATAAGGAAACTATGGAAACCAACCAGAAACAGGGTGTGTTTCCGATTGAACAATTGACATCCTACTGTGACCAAGTGCTTGCATGTCGAAAGGGCATGGACAAAAACAAATATGCACAACAGGGATCCTTAAATTCAACAGAGAAACACTACTGAAATCATATTGCTGTTTTAATGTTTATTACAGTACGTTTCTTAGTGTCTTTAGCACGCACTCCTGTTACTACGGCACCCAGAGCCCTGTGCAGGTAAATCGATCGTGTGTTGACGTTGTCAGCGTTACCTTGTCAGTGAGTGATGTTGCGGTGGAAGGCGAGAGATGGCCCAACTAAGTTAGCACCTCGCAGAAGAGGAACAAAAAGAATATTTCTCAATTTAACTTTTCTTATTGAGCGGCTCATTTGCATGCATTAACACGATCCGGGATGACGCGCAACTGGAGCACACTTCCCCATCTCGACCAGCGGGGGGTAATTAGAACCGCCATGCTCGTTACGGCCCAGAGAGCGCAGCAGAGAGCGACGGGGGTCGAGTAGGCTATATGATGGAGAGGAGAGGAGGGGAGTAAAAGGGAGAGAGAGACGATACACAGCAAGAAGGTGGCATGGGGGAGGCGGATGAAATGAGAGAGGGGGCGGGGGTGAAATACACAAGCGGTGGGGAGTGCTGTTTGTGGGGTTCACGGGATGTTGAGAGAAGGCGTAAAGCTTCTGGCTGTATTTCTGGTCTGGATGCACTGCCATAACTCTGTGTTGGACACCACTGGTGTTCTCAGTGAGAATATGAGGGGGGGGGCGGGGTTTTGAGTTAAGGAGAGGGGGGTGGAGACGTTCTGGTGTCCTGGGCAGGAGGCAGGATATGAATACCCAATCAATAGCCACCATGAGTCAGGAGGATTTACAGTCCTGTCATGAGGTCCCAGCCACCCCTAAGGCAAACTGGCCCACCACATCTCACACACACACCCACACACAGTTGCCCTGCCAGTGTTCCTGCTACAACATCCGCCCCCTAGGCTACTTCAGCAAGGCCATGCGAGTAATGGACCACCTTGAACAGGATTACAGTTATCGGATTAAAAATGACTGTCGGCCGCAATGAGTTAAATGACTGGACAATTACATTAAAGGGGGAGTGGTACTGGCCAGAGTTGCCTCATAATGCGTACACACCGCATGGGACATTCAGATGTGTGGGCTTCGTTCACAAATTTGTATCTAAACGCAGTGGTGTGGCTTTTGCTCAAAGTATAGTCTCAACTGATCAACTACATTATCATCAGTTATTAACTATATATACACTAGATATCCTGCATAATTCTTTATTTATATGTATTTTACACGAAGCTACTGAATGAATGACTGCTACCGTACGTGAATACTTCAAAGTAATCCGTTTTACTCTACTGCAATGTATTGGCGAGTTGAGACGTGGCCAAAGGCTGTGAGAGGTGATAGATTTCATTATCAAATTGCAGACATGCGGAGAAAAATGTGGTACCATTATCTGTGGTGTGGCATGGCTACAGCATGGTTGATGATTAAACCTAATTATAGAGGGAAGTGTTTGTTTTAGGGTGGCTCTGCATAATTCAGAACAGAGGAGGGATGTTAATTACATACCAGTGCATCGCTACCTGGGACTTGGAATTAATTAATCTTGTCTGCTGATCTAGATAAATACTCACCTTATAAACAAATCAAATTACGAACAGCTAAATGGATGGTGGTTATTAAGATTTAATGAGTGATTTATGTGGTTATTTAGTTTAGAAGCTACACTCCGGTTTATAGAGTCTCATACGTACACACAAAGAACACAATAAAGGTAGTCATCTTTTGCACAGTAAGCCAATACACTTTCTGTCAAATTCCACAAATATCTACTCATGGTCCTACAGTAGCTGCCCGTTATGTGTGCGCACTGAAAAAATAATCTGGTGTTTCTACACAGCCCTGGGAACACAACCCAGCCTTGTGTGTCCAATGTGCGGGGCGGAGCTTCTGAGGGAGCGCCCTATGGCATTAAAGGTGCTTTGTTTTAGATGGAGTTCAAATATAAACAAGCTTTCTCCAGAATGACCAACTCCACCAATTGTAAACACACACAGACACCTACAGCCGCTCATACGGGAGTGTTGTGACGTTTACGCTGATCTAGCGTGGCAAAAGCACATATTGTTGCGCTCTCCCTCTTCATATTGTCTGCGCTCCGCCTGGCACGGTTCACTTATCCACCGCTCTGCGGCCCGACGGCAAATAGACTGTGCACATCCAGACTGTCCGTCATAGAGGAGAGTCTGACAGGCCTCTGACAGGCCCGCTGGAGTGATTCTTCAGCCCGCGTTGTTTATTTATTTTGTGTCCTGCCTGCTAGCCCCGCCAATCGAGTGCCCGCCCCCCCATTGCCGGTTCCTGTCGAGGCAGCAGGAAAGCTAACGCTGACAAAATAGCGGACATGTACTTAAAACTTTTCCCCTCCTTCCATCTGCTCCCTCCTGTCTAACTATATTCGACAGAGTGCGACATGGCAACGACTTACAGTATGAACGACGCTGTTGTGCAGCAACTGGTAATAGAGCGTCAACCGGTGTCACTTCCCAGTTTGCAGTGATGGGAGAACACTGTGGCGTGCTCGCACGCACATACAAACAGGAACACACAGACACGTTGCCCTAGAGTTGTTTCTCTCACCAGACATGCTCTCTGGCCTGGCCTTTTCCCAGAGCTTCAGCAATGCATGAGAGCAGAGTAGCTGCCATAAATATCTAAGCAATATACAGTAGCTATCTATTCACATTGTGAGGAAAGTCACTACAGTCAAGACACTCCAGCTATTGGTAATCAAACATTGAAGCCACCAGCCTGTACAATCTAGCCATGGGAAATCCACTATACAGCCTCTTGCTTATCACTCAAACCAGATTCTCTGAGGAAATCCTGACCACAGGCTATGTGGCAACTGGCTGATCAAGGAAAATCAAACTACTCCCTATACAATTTGTTCTTGTCCTTTGAATGGCATTATAAATCTTGTTGTTTAGGTTTGAAACTTAAAGTGTCACAGTCTGCTATCCATGTTGGTCTCATTTCAGTGCGTTTCCCCGTATTTCACAGTTTGTGTGGTCCGTGCCTTATGTTGTCTGTCAATCGGTTTCACCTATCCCTTGTTGTCTCTGTCCTGTGCCCTGTCATGTTCGGTTATTTAAGGGTTAACTCTCCCGCTGTCCTCGGTCACAGTGCCCCAGTGCCCCTGTGACCCGAGCACAGCGCATAGCAATGGTTATGCCCTTGTGTTTAACCTCGTCTTTGTTGGTTCATTGTTTCACACACACTTTATTTGAATAAACCTTGGGAAACTGCCCGTTGTCGTGCGGCGCAATGCGGTGCAAAGCAGGAACGCAAGTGTCTTTGCTAGTTCCAGACCAACACAGTTGTCATTTTCCTGTTGAGCGTTGTTTAAATAGCAAACGCCTGTGGGTGTGTTGGTCTATCTATACAGTACATGAGGTGTGGTCTGGCACATTGCTATCTTGAGGCAGTGAAAAGTGAAAATCTGGTCTAAAGTTAATGTGCGCTGCGTTTGTCAAGATAGTATCGCCGGTGGCGAGTGCACAAAGATGCACAGGAGCAGACTGCGCACAAACATGCAAAGGATATACATTTAATAGAGTAACCTTTGAAATATAATTATTGTGTAGCCTACATCAACATATTTTATGGATCCTGGTAGAGTCTCTCTGTTGCCTAGTTGGTCTGCTCCAGGGCTTTCACAAACCCACCGGTATAATAGCAATCTGCCGAGATCCAAACAGGCCTGCATTTTTAAAGGGAATGGGAGATGACACTCGGACTGGTTGATCGTATGTTACGCCCAAAACACACCCAGGAATAATGAAGGAGTGAGTCCATCCCTTTGGAACCTTGCGCCCGGCGCACCGACGAGCTATCTCCTGTTAAAATAGCTAATTTGGACACGCCCTAAATCAAATATGAGATGCCTTGCGCTTTAGACCGTGCACTTAGATGGTTAAAATAGTGCCCAGAGAGTACAACCATCACAGTGCTGAGTGACAGTCCTCTCTACCCTCCTCCTTCCAAGCCACATGTCTTATACCGTTCTCTGACCCCCTCAAAGTGCCATGCTCATTCATACACAATGTGATTGTGTACATAAAAAGAAAGCTTCAATTCAATCAGCGGTGTAGTGTATGTGTAACGAGTCCGTCCCACCCGGGACGTGACCTCCGATCTGTCATGGAGAGAGTGGACGCTCTGCAAGACACGCCAAACCCCAGTGGGCTCTTGCGTGGGTCGCCTCATACCTCATAAACCTCATAAGCTCTACCCCACACATTGGAAACGCATTGCGAAGGCTAAAGGATGTTGTCGTTGTATGCGGACCGCATCACTTTTTTGTGTTCCTATTTACAGAGCCAGGACTGTGTAGAAGTACCAGGTTACCAGGTTACCAGGTTACACAAACAGAGAATGGTAAGCCAGCAGAATGCCCAGAGAGATTTGGTGTGTATTACTGTAGCTTACTGTACAATCGCTTACTATACTTTTAAGAAGGGTCTCTTTGTCATCGCTAAACACCTGTTAGGCTATGAAGCTGTTGGTTCACAGCTCCGAGCACAGCAAGTGATGTGTGTGTCCTTATAAATAAATATATAAATAACACCAGGACTAGTGGAGCTGTGCGTTGTCAGTGATAGAAATATAATGCACACCAACTTACTGAAGCAAACCGCGCTTCGTCACGCTTAAACCTGCCTTGGAGCCTTCGCCCACACCTCCTGCTTTCACTGCGTGTTTACACATTATACATGCCTTAATGTAATGCAGTATAGTTCATGGTTCTAAAGCTAACCCCACTTCTCCCATAGCCTCCAAATATATACCCCCTTCCCCCCACCACACACATTATGCCCCTGCACCAAATATTCGCAGGAGTAACATCCTTCCTTTTTGCTGGCAATATAGTTACTCATGAATATTAATCAAAGCTGAAGTCAGGGCCCAGGGGGTATCATTTACTGGACTGCAGCGATTGGCCACTTCATCTTGAGGAAAAACATTCGGTTTTTACTTTTGTTAATTTATTTATGTTTTTTCTCTTATTTCTCCAGAGCGGATAAAACTTGTGATGAACCCACAGTGTGGCTCACCAGGGTGGCAGTGCTATACAGCACAGTGTGTGGATATGTGTGCTACTGTATAAAGCAGTGCATGTCCTATTTATACTGTACAGTGTGCACCTGACCGTACACATATGTCCCCATGGGCGTTGTGCTAACGTCAGAAATGAGCACCAACCAACATGGCTGTACTGTATGTTAAAATGTTTTTGTTAAAAGTTACACTGTACTGTAGGTACATCAAAATAACATTACCTCAGTAATAATTACTAAACATCAAAGACGTTTTAGTTTGTAATAAACATATTTCAGTCAGCATATTTTGCATAAATGAATATTCACACATACAGTACTACTACTTATTAATCTAATTAGAGTTGAAGAGGAATTCTCAATTCAGTTAAATGGTGCACAGCACAACAGTCTAGCATGTTGTATACATGTTTTATATTTACACTAGGTGTACAGGTGTGTCCGACTAACAAATAAAGAGGTAACACCCACATCCACTTGCCACTGTATCATTGGGAGCTTCACCCAGGGATAGTGCTCCTTTCCCTCCCGTTCTAACCGCACTACCACCGGCCTGCAGCCGTCCACATTCCCAATACACCCAGTCTCCCCTCATCACTCATTCTGTGCACCTGTGTGGGACTATAGGGAGGCAGGCCTACTGTATGTAGGGGATTGTGTGTGTCCAGTTCTATGAGAGCCTGTTCTGTTGATTATATAGCAAACGCAAAGCAATGTCTTGTGTTTCGCCAATGTGTCGTCATCCGTTTATTTGTTTGCTCCGCTCTCCTTCAGCCTGCGTCTGTACTCAACACACATTCCTTACAGCCAACCTGGTGCAGGGTGCTTCCTTTTTGGAGCAAGTGTTTTATTTTATGTGTGCTAAAACCCCTTTGACTCATTAGGCTATGGTTCATGTTTTTATCAGGGAGTTGCTAATTGCCAATGTCACAGCATTGCTAACAGTTTGTCCTGAATTCACTTAACACCACAGCTATAATTTCTCCGTCATTATTTGTAAAGAAAATATGTGGATTTGACGACAGCCATCCAGAATAAACTGTTTAGATTTGGTTTGCACGTTATCTAAATATACACAAGTAGGATGGAAATTGATGAGCAGGAAAAAAAATTGTTTTTTACCTGTATTTTCCTGCCTGCATGTATCTTTGGAGACACATTCCCAGAGTGCTTTGCTCTCAGAGTTTTGCCCTAGTGTGCTGTGTTATTGTGTTTCGTTTCGCCTCTGGCCTAGTTCTACAATACAAGCGCTGCAGTCGCCATCTTTCTCTTTCCTTTTTCTCATCATATCCCCTTATCTTAACCTTTACCTCTCTGCTGCTCACTCTCCGTATTAACATGCTCCAGTGGTTTTCAAACTGTAGGTCGGGACCCACCGGTGGGTCACTGAGTGGGAGTGAGCTGTCATTGAATGAAGAATATCAATGAAAGGCATCCAAGCTTTACTATCGTGGTGTTCCGCTCATTGGTCGGTGAGAAACTAACCTACTTGTCCCTGATTGGATGAAATCCCATTTAGCCGCTGCCGCAAAGATTCTGGAGCGCTCTGCTCAACAATATTTGGTGCACACACGGTGCATTAGCTAAAATGGATAGGTTTGGAAAATGATGTTACGGGTACTTGGTGGGTCTCTAAATAAATGAGTTCTCTCTAGGTGGGTCCTGGCACCAAAAGGTTTGGGAACCCCTGTTCTACGTCACCTACAGATGTGTAAGCCCCCTCGGTGTAATTGCTTGCACATGGTGGTATAGGTCCATTGGTGTGGATCACAGCAGCATGTCATAGGTTTTCAGACTCACCTTT
Organism: Typhlichthys eigenmanni; assembly: GCA_027564635.1. NCBI lineage: Eukaryota > Metazoa > Chordata > Actinopteri > Percopsiformes > Amblyopsidae > Typhlichthys > Typhlichthys eigenmanni. The sequence goes on from JAODUK010070446.1 coordinate 11,748, forward strand.
TATTGACTTGACCTTGACTTTTGTACAGGATCACTTGAGTCTTGGCCTGGTTCTAGCTCTCTTCAGTGTGTATTGAAGAAAACTGAATTTATATAGTTCAATAACATATATAAAGAGAAACTGCACCCTTAAATTTGTTTTTGAGCTGTGAACTATATAATTGACTGAACTGAACACATCAGTTCTGTTAGACAATATTGTAGTTTTTATAAGAAATCTGTATTGTATGGGTTGCAAGTGGCTCTTCACATCATATCTGTTTAAAATCGCCCAAGGTCCTTGCTGGCTTTCGATCGTACTTTTGGTCCACTCGTCCATCTTCAAAATCAATTGTTGTTAATGGGGGCCCCCTCTCAGCCCCTCCCCTCCCCTCACTCAGCTCCTTCGCTACGTTTGAGCATTTTTCAAAGTTGTGCAGTGGGTGGAGTCAGGCTCAGAGCTGGGGTGAAGTTTCACTTTCATAAAAAATTTTGATTTTTGATAACATATTGTAACTGAACTCTTTTATTTGCTTTGATGATGTGCTTATCCAGTCCAGGGGAACTCCTTGGTCGTAACTGGGCCCTGTAGTAGGTTAAACCTCAAGACAACTTGTAACTCAGGACTTCAGACTGACAGCGTGTTGTCTTACAGTGTCATAGTTCTCCACGACCCTAGAAATGCAGTCTCGCCTCACAGAGTCACATTATATAGCTCAATGGAGCATTAATGACGGCACTTATTTCCATTACACAATAGCCGTGTCGGTGCGAACAATGGCAGCTCCTGTGTCATCCTCCCACCTACAGTACAATCATTAACTCGACACCTTCAGACTTTGTAAGCCACCCATATTAACAAGTGACACGCTAATTGCGATTCCAGAGATTTCTTTCCCTGTGTGTGCGACAAAATTCGATAACCGTGTTGATGCTATAAAAATCCATAGCTTTATAACATTATATACCTCCCTCTGTTTCGCGGCATACTCCGGACTCTGAAACATTCCAACTTTTCTCCCCGTGTGCTAAAGTGGTTAGCTGCTAACATAGTTAGCGACCATGCTGTTGTTTATTTTGTATTTTTTTGAACTTCTGCAGTTTGTCTCGCCTGCTCTCCTCACTCGCCCTGTCATCTTGTCTACTTGCCTTCTTCCAGAGCCCTATCAACTCTACAGCCACCACCCCCTCAGTCTCGCCCATAAATTGGACGGCAGGCAATTAAGTGAGTTGTCGGAGGGCTTGCTGACAGCAATTACAAGGTGTGTAAGAATTCATGCTGAGATGCGACACCCAGAGGTTTTTTTCCCTTCACCCTCCCTCTCATCTTCCAGATGGATTTCTCTCTCTTTCTCTCTCTCCCTCTCCGGGGCGGG
>JAODUK010070457.1:0-15000 GCA_027564635.1 Typhlichthys eigenmanni
CAGTTGAGGTGGTACGGACATCTGGTAAGGATGCCCCCTGGGCGCCTCCCTTGGGAGGTGTTCCAGGCACGTCCAGCTTGGAGGAGGCCTCGAGGAAGACCAAGGACTAGGTGGAGAGATTATATCTCCACACTGGCCTGGGAACGCCTCTGGATCCCCCAGTCAGAGCTTTCCAATATGGCTCGGGAAAGGGAGGTTTGGGGTCCCCTGCTGAAGCTGCTGCCCCCGCCACCCGACTCCGGATAAGCGGATGAAGATGGATGGATGGATGGATAGATTAACAGTAATTCCTTCAGTTTGTTGATTTCCTAAGAATGTGTAGCATTTTCATTTTCAGTTTTCCTTACTGCAGACATGATGTTGAACTACACTGTATATTGCATATACAGTATGTCTGTACGGTATATATACTATATAAATAGAGACATCATTACAGAGAACCTTTTCCACAGTAGAAACCACATCAGCTGCCGTTCACATGTGTATGTCTGCATGCCAGGATGGCAAGACTGTGGGAAAATAATGGTGGGCTAAATCCTATGGGCACCTACGGTGGTATATTTGATGTGGTGTCGTTCCCACTTTCAGTGCAAAGTGTGTGTGTGTGTGTGTGTGTATGTTGCTTTTATGTTAGATCATTTCAAAATACACAATAGGATTAACACATGAGCCCACAGTATATATTGTATACAGTGTGTCCAAGCGTGTTGTAATATTTGATTTCAGCTGTTATGGCATAAAGTACTGGATGTATGTGTGCATTTGTGGGTTTATGTGGATGTACTGGTCTGGTACAAATACCTTAGAGAAGAGGTCAAAACATCCCAGGCGGCTGACGATGCAATAGACCTCAGGAAGCCTCCGGCATTTACCGCTGGGCTGTGAGAAGCCAGCAGGAAACAGAGTAAGATCACATGACTGCAAACTCACATGCTTCAGATCAGACTGCTGGCGCAAAACTAAGTATTTCACAGAGGTATCAAAGGAATGGCTAAAATATCATGTCTTAGCTTTCAATTCATGTTTTGAAATGTACTGTATACGTATATTAATGTACAAATACTACACAATAAGTTAACATGGAAAAATAAGTATGGAAAAACATTGTTTCATGAAATAATAAAAGATTGCATAAAAACGTTATATCTTTTGATCTATTGGTAGTTTATTTTGGTCTCTTACCAGTAAACGGCGACAGTAGCCAAACCGCCTGCTTCCATCCTCGCCGGTCAGGACAAATGAGAACGTCTCACTGGGGAAAATATATTAATTTAAACAGGCTGGAACCTTTTGACAGTCATAAAACTGCAAATTGTTGTGGAGACAGAAAACTCAATTGTAAACAATGGCTGCACCTTAAGACTTGAGGAGAAAGGCTTTCTCTGCAAATATGCCCACAAATGATCAATAGTTTGACCTAACAAGTATTCACTGACCAGCAGCAAACCATTGCTAGGGGGTTTTGTCACACACTTCACTAGTCTGGTCTGGAAACAACTTAGTAACACATTTATTTTGCACTAATACTCATCAAACCTGTACCTCTAGGTCATTATAACATGTCAACATCAACACATAAAGTATCACTTCTAGAACAATGCCGTCCTTGAAAGGCTAAGCGAGGTATTGGGTAATACAGCCAATGTCAAACATCATACAAACGGTGACATGTTGTAATACTAAACCAGGTGCATGGCCCTGAATCAATTATGTTCCTTCCCTGTCATTAGTTTTCACCGTCTGCACCATGTTGTTAAAAAGAGAGAGTCAAGTATACGAGGCAAAGGTCATTTTAAATTTCCATTTTTGGCATTTAGCTTATGTTTATGTTGGTTACTATGTGTATTAGCGTTGATACTACATGAGTTCATACTCTTTTGGCAGAAGCAGACGATCGAGGTATTCCCTTTTTATTTATTAATCTTTATTTTGTGTTGCCAAGCTCTTACTGACCTGGGGAAGATATCAACAGGTGCCCAGTCCTTGGCATCAGGGAAACAGAACTGTGGGATCACCTTGAGTTGGTCCTCAGCCTCTCGCATGAACTTAAAGCTCCTTTCCAACTAAACAAGCATTTAGAAAACATTTGCTTTCGCCTCTACATTTCCTGTAATCTGTGTATATTTACATATAGTAGCTATGACAATGATGACTAAAATATGAAGATACATTTGGGTTACATTTACATACATAGTTTAATCAATATAGGTTATGAACAAAAGGTCACATGGTTGCTCCTAATCACATTTTGTGTGACCGCACAAGTTTAAAGATGAACTTCTGGACTGAGAGGAAAAAGGTCATAACACAGGGCTAAAAATTAAAAATACATAAGAGAACCCTGGCACCACTTATTTTACTTTAGTGAAAATAAAGTAACCTTACTGACTATCTGTGTCTTTCTAGAACTATGGAATTATGTTGCTTCATTCAACAAAACAAACACTGATGTATTCAATGATGATTCAATCATAATTCTATTGGATGATACCTTAAGGGGGAACTGCTGTGTGACCTCAGGAATGTATGAAACGCCAGCCTTGGTTTTGTGGAGCGCTATGACTATGAAGTACTCAAACAGTTTCCTTTCCTGCAGGTCCATTAGGTCTCTCTCCAACGTCCTGTAACGACCGGTCATTCTCAGCATAGACTGAACTGACACCAAGCGCTGGCTATGAGCTGAGACACACACACACACACACACACACACACACACACACACACACACACACACAGTCACAATTGTACAGGGATTACTTTTTATTGTTTTCATCGTAAGCAGACGTCTGTACTAACATGTGTCAACACTGTGGGTTAGTTAGTCCTTTAAGGTCCTAGGGCCTAAACCATACGTTTCCATACTGTATTTACAAAACAAAAATGTTTAGTTCCACACCTTTAAGCTTTTCTTCCGTGTCACTTTCTGACTCGCTGTTTTCATCTGTCACTGTGAAAAAGAGAGAGAGGTAACTTAAAGACTTTGTAAATCAGGCTCCCAGCAGGTTCTGTGTAGGTATTCACTCTCATTACCATCATTCCAGATGTATTTGTATTTCACAACACTGCACAACTGACCCAAAAACATAAACTCACCCATAAAGCTAAATGAGCACATATGGTGGCGTAATTGTTCCTTTTACGGATAACAGACCTGTAAACACTTGCTGCATTGCCTCCCTGTGTTATAGTGAATACAATTCTGATTCCAATTGATAGGATTGTGGCAGCAATGTCGTGTAAAGTATTAAATGGTAAACCTGACTGGAATTTGTGTCCAGAAGTCTTTATTGTGGTTGAAAACAGTGTAACAAAAAGGTATTTTGGTTTGAATCTACTCGCACACCTGAGCAATGGGTGGCTAGCAATATTCTGTAGTTCACCCGCCAAAAGCTACTTGGTTAAACCCTTCTCTACACCCTTCCCTCTACAGTTACATGTGGGGATTCTGGAAACGTTAGGTAGACAGGTCTAATGTCACTGGTTAATACGCTCACCTCTTCCTGAGGAGGTTTCTGTTGACTGAGACACCCTCTTCATGCGTTTCTTTCCTCGCCGTGCCTCAAAAATGGCATTTATTTTCAGCACCATCTGCAGGAAATAAGGACACACACACAAAATAGTTTCCTATTAAATAAAACGACTACATCCACCAAACCCCACATAGGAATGCTCTAACGCATCCTCTGGGATGCCCTTCCTCATGCATGATGAGGACTTTGTGTTGTCTCACACATCCCCAGACAACAGCAGCAGTGGACCCGTCCAGAAGCTTATTAATGGACGGACCAAACTAAAAGTCACAAAGAAGGGGGTGTTTTTGGTTTGTTTTGCGAAGAGGCACACACCTTGGGGATTTTCCTTCGTCTGCGGCTGTACAGGTCTCCAGAGAGACAAGGGGTGTCGTCGGGGCTGCTGGGTGTGGAGGGGGGGCTGACACGAGACGGAGAGGAAATGCCTGCATCCCGGCCGACCCTGCGTAGCTCCAGGACCTTGAAGCTGCGACGCTCCGAGGTCTGTCTGAAGAAGCTGGGCTTGGAGGACACCTGGCAGGAGGCATGAGGTCCATGAGGACAGAGAAGTTACCATTTATTTATTATAGGCTTATACATATAAATTTGATTTTATTCATGTAATTATACTGTATGATGTGCTGTATGTTTGTATATTTATCAATGTTTTATTGTTTTATATGCTCACCATAGGGACCTCTGTTAGTGGTACTATGTTAATAAATGTGTATTGTCCCTCAATAAACATAAAAATGTAATAAAAAACATGCATTTATTTACGCACACCACAGTCCTAATGCCTGTTGACCTGAGCTGGTGAATCAAACGCTTGTCGAAGTGACTGGATAATATAAAGAAATATAAAAGAAAAGCCCTCCGTGCTTTGATATTCTAATATCGTAATAAAACTGCATCCATGCTAACCTCCGTTGCTGTTTTCCAGTGGCTTTTGCTGTCAGCACACCTAAAACACAACCGCGGACGACCAAACGCAGTCGCATCTTAAAGTTCTCCACACTGATTCTCACAGCGATGTCACATTGAGTCTCAGGAGATCAAGATGGTCTCACAAAGCTAAATGCCTGTGACATGCAAGCTATTATCTAGCACCTTCAAGCAGTAGCAAGACAGACATTATGTTCAAATGTTGGATTTATTGATTTAAAGCTAAAACCTTTCCAATGTTCCAGTTTAAGCCACAATAAGATGTGCTCACTTCTCCCAGCGTATCCACAGCACATGAGCCAGCCCTGATAATCAACATGTCTCTGTCTATCATAACCAACCACCAGCCTTGTGAAACCATCACACATTCAGGTTTCCTCTGCAGAATCATCTAGAACATACAATAACCAGGCCAATCAGAATCCAGTTAGTAGTTAAATGGCAACAGGAAATGCCTGTGTTTGAAGATCATAATAGTGTCAGACTTGATGAAGGTGGTCCAATTGGCTTGTCCTTTAGATAAAAAAAATATTATTGGCAGCTCCTCTACCATGAAATGTCACAAATAGAGTGTATCCAGAGTGATTAGCAGTGACATTGAATGTAAGATATCAAGATTAAAATAGTTTATTGAGGCTAACAACCACTGCTGTTTGACCAGGAGTAACTTGAATCAATATTGCATTTCCTCCATCAGCAACACATAGCAGCTAAACCAACAATTCATTATACAGGCCTAATGTTCATTTACAGTACATCAGACCATGACATCTGTTCCAGATTGCATACCTTTGGGTGAGAGTCTGGGGCAGGAGAGACACATTTGCTGCCAAGGCAGTTTCTCTCCAGCTCTATGTCTTCGTAGGGGTTCTCCTTGGATGGAGGATCTGCAGAAGGAGACACGTTGCATGATCTGCAAATCCACATCCAACAGCTGCGAGCAGGAGTAGCCATAGTGGATATTCCTTCCCTATCAGTCATTGTGTTTCTGACACATTGTTTTTGATTTACGGAGTATTTTGTCTCCAGATGTGCGGAAAGATTGTGCTAACGTGTGCATATTTTATACAATAAGCAAACCAGTTTCTAAATCCTGCCGGTTTCACCGATTATTATTGGTGGAAGTATTCGGAAAATTGTTGAAACCCATTCAAGTCCTGTCGAATTGTAATATGCGTGTTAGGCTACAGTGTATATCTGCTGTAGCTATAGAGTTGTTTTCCTCTAAATCTGTCTTGTTGATTGTGCATTTGGAGTGCGTGTGAAGTTCAGAACACACCCCCACAGAGATACAGTACATCACACCCCATCATTACTGTCAACACTACTTCATCACTGTCTTATCCATTGGCTTCCTCCCATAGGGCAAAGTGGCCTAGATGCTACGCAATAGACTCTGGGTTGTTTTTTTCCCCACACAGCACTTGCTGATTTACACTTGCTGATTTACCCGTCACGGGGAGGTACGAGGTTCTAAGAAAGCTTCTATGCCCGTTTGACAGAACAATGCAAATGTGTAAAACAATGCGACGGCAGCGAGCTAAACTAAGCAATGGTGGCCTCGCTCAAAATGAAACACCAGTGCATTGCTACAGTACAGCTGGGCTGTGCCCGTCTCAGCGGTGGAGAGGAGCCGTGTCATTCGTACGCCTCCTGCTGCGCTGACCTCGGCTGAGACCTCACACACTGCTGCCGCTAATAGTTATGACATGGAGAGGTGGGGGTCTCTAGGTGGGGCAGGCATAACAGGGCTCACAATACCATAGAGCAGCAGGGTGCGTGGCCAGGTAGCCTTTTTAATAAGAAGCAGAGCAGCGCGCCTCTAAATGAGATTCTGGGAAGAGGAAAACAGAAGACGCTAAATGAAAGAATGGCCTTCCCTGTCTCCTCAGCTGCCGGTTAAGATGAAAACTCAAATTAAATTGCTACATGAGAACGGATAAGTAGCTGGACTTGTATACCTCTATACAGATATGTTGCTTTGGTTTGAAAGTGTGGGCCCCTCATCTACAAGAGCGTATTGATACGCACCCCTCTCTACTTGTCCCCTTACAGAGCGCCTAGGCTCACGCCATTCTCTGCCCCCCCTGCCCCACAAGTCTGTCTTACTAACATAAACAGCGAGATGGAGCTGTGTGAGGATTCTGTGGGTTTAAAGCGCCCACAGAATCCACACATTTACAGGTGCAGTGATACAAAATAAGATTCTGCTCTGGTCAAGTCTACCCAATATATCCTCATAGACGTTCTCCTCTGATAAAGTGCGAGTCAGGCCCAGTCTGGACTGGGCATACCAGTCCACCCTGCCGCTCTCTGAAGACGACTGGAGCAGGTCTTCAAACTCATACGACTTCCTGTTAGACAGACAGACAGACAGACAGACAGACAGACAGTCAGACAGTCAGTCAGGTATACAGATTAGGGGCATTGCAAGCTTAACAACTGTGTGTGTACAGTAACTTGTGAGTCTGCACGTGTTGACCAGGGCAAGATTATCCCATTTAAGTATACTCTACTGTACACATATACACAGTATTATGTACAATACCTACTGTATATAACAAAATGTGTGCAAATGTTCAAAAGAAAGACGGGCTACCCAGAACCACTTTCCAATAGATCATCTATAGCTGAACAGAATGGCACATTTTGGTCAAATGTGATGACCTTCACGTATGAAATGGAATTTGTAGAAGAGCCAGACGTCAATTCAGACCACTACAGAAACTGAACAATAGACATTCTTCAATACTGCAGAGTCCACATTTCTAGTTTCCTCTAGTATCCTGTTTGTTTGATTGAAACCATCTGATGTCAACTACCGCTCTCAGGATTTCTAGCAAATTCTTATAAATGTATTATAAGTGTATTACAAATGTATTTTTATGTTTTTGCTAGATGCAGTGACTCACTCCCAAGACCTAGGCCTTCTCCTAATGAATATGAAAACAAGCCAAGGCTTTGCTCGATGTCACTGCATGCCAAAGCAAACCCTCGTGACCTTGTTTCATGCCATACTTTTATTGTTGGCATGCTCAGTTAGGCTCTACATTCTTCAGTTCCAGTGGCTGAGGTCATTCTTTGAGATTTTCAGAAACACAATGATGTCACCGCTGGAGTTGCAGCAGATGTGGGAGATGTACATTTTAGGAGTTTGGTGGGGATGGGGGTAGAATCTACAGTTAGCCTATAAGGTAATCGTTGGCTTATTGCAATGGAACAACTTGGCAATACCGTTTGTGCAGTGCTGGACTGTATTATATAAAACACAGCCTTACTCGTGCATTTATAGCTTGTGACAATTCATATGGTTTTGTTTTAAATCAGATTCCATGCATGTTTGTGTCCCAATATTGCAAAGTCTGCCTTGAATTTACTGAAGTCATATTCATTTATTGGCTGTGGAGGGCATTGGCTTGAATGTGCTTCAACCAATGGTGTATCTCACATTGCCTGGTAATGCCTCTCTGAATGACTTGGGGATGGCGATTGAAGGTCGTAAAACACTTAATTCTGCTCAGGTATTACTGTATACACTACATAAAATACTTGTGTGGTGGTGCTAGATCTCACGTACTAACACTTCTAGTAGCATCACGAGTGTATACTGTAATAGTCGTGTATTGTATTGAAAAGTGACATGCTTCCATGATATGTAGCATGCGTATTGAAGTTTGCACATTTGATTTCATTGAATGAATGCATATACTGTATACTGTACAATAGCATACTGCTGCAAATCCATGCTCCTCTGACTGACCTATGCATGCTGTCCCGGGGCCTGTCAGCCCAGGGTCTCCTGCAGACCCCTGGGGGTGGACAGGTGGGTAGCGGTGGAGGGGGTATAGAGGGCAAAGGTGGCAGGTTCCTTTTGCCCTTGACCGTGCTCGGGGGGGTGTGGTGCTGGAATGTTCTCTGGGGCTTGGGTAAAGGGTTGATAGAGGGAGCACCGGGTTCAGTGTACACGTTCTCAGGGTCCCCTTCCCTCCGTCGCCTCGACCCCCCGGAGCGAACCACGTCAAACGTCCCAAAAATAGGCTCGTTGCCCCTCTTCTCCATCTCCTCCTGCTCCTCCTTTGAGGGAGGGCTGAAGTAATTCCCCGGGAATGCCAGGGAAGGCTTGTCCGGAGCCTCTTTCGCTGCTTGCTCCAGTTTCTTAATGTGAGTTAAGACGGATTTCTTATCTTGGGGTTTTTCTAAGGGCTTCGTCGCCCGGAGGCCTTTCTCCGGGTTTACATCTCTGTCCCTGATCACTGGGAATTCTGGGGATTTAGGCCTCAAATCCCCCTGTTTTCCTATGTTCTCCTTGCCTGGGTCGAGTCTCTCCCAGCTGACCAAACGCTTGCTGTCCGTCCTCTGGATGTCAGAGACGTGGCAGTCCTTTTTCCTCACCGTCTTGGCTTCCTTCAGCCCTGCAGACGGTGAAGCCGACACTGAAGGCTCCCTCTTTCCCTCCCATTGTGAGATCTTATCCCGGATGCTGGCGGCAGGCTTGAGTCCCGCCTGGCTCTTGTTGCCGGTGAACTTGTCACACAGTCCGTTCTCCACGGTGGTGGCTCTCTTGTGAGCCAGCATGCTGTCGGGGGGACCCGGGCTGTCACTCAGGCCCAGTAAGGGGGAGAGGGGACGCTTGGTGGCCACAGCTGAGTCAGTGCGCTCTCTGCTGCCAGGTCGAGTGCACACCTCTTGGCGCTGGAGCACCCCAGACGAGGGAGAGCGCTTCAAGCCACAACACTGGAGCCTAGAGCAGAGGAACACACACACACACAGATGAAGCGAGCAGATGACCCATGCTGCCACTTGTCAGAACAGTCTGTAACATTTTGGTTTAACAGTTTGGTTTGGATGCGTGTAGACTTAATATTGCGGCCTCTCACGTTATTTGACTTACGATTAGTCGACTGTGACATTCTATTCTACAGTGCAGACTTCATGCTAGGGCCTGCAGCTAAGAAAACATGATTACGAGCGTTGGTTAACTCATACCTTTAACACATGCATTTCTGTTGTTTAAGCTGCTACAGTATAGCAATTATTTATAGAACCATACATTTTGTTTAATCTTTGCATACATGTATTGTATTTCATAAGCCATTGTCTATTCTTTACAGTACTTTATTATGAAGGTGTTTTTATTATATTTACCATTTTGTTTTAGCTTTTGTAGCTTTTGTTCACAAAAAAAATTAAAGCATATAAACATGCACACACATTGCTGCAACTGCAAGATTTATACACACACACATACAAGTATTCAGATTCACTAAAGTCTTGGTAAGCCTGAGTAACAACACTAACACTACCCTTTTTAAAATAACATAACATAACGTACGCTACAAAATCTGCACAGTGTGCACTTACCCTAAACATCCATCCATGTTGTTTTATGTAGGAAACTAGAAGTTCAGGGTTAAACTGTTCAAACCTGTCTACCACTGAAGCCGTGAGTCACAGCCATACGATTACCAGGTCATGACTCTTTGAGCTTAAAGCCTGGAGGGGTTCAACATTTCAAATCTGGTGTAAACCTGAAAATGCACATTGAAGTTCACAAGCAATGTATTGTTTGTAGTAAAATATGTTCTTCTATAAGAGAACATCTTTGGCTTGAATGCTTTTGAATTCTGACTACTCTACCCACAACCCCCTGCTCTCGCTTCAGGCTGCAAGCTTTTCATTAGGCATGAAGCAAGAGAGGGGGGAAAGTAGGTCAAATATGAAAGCCAAGAAAAGCTTGAGGGATGAGAGAGTGTGTGTATGTGCGTGTGTGTGCGTGTGTGTGTGTGTGTGTGTGTGGGTAGGCAGTGATAGAGTGGTGGAGAAAGTGGTGAGAGAAAAAAACAACAGCAGATGGAGGGGCAGATCAATAGGTGTTTTGGTTGGTCAGAGACAAATGGGAGGAGTGGATGCTACAGGGAGCCTGCATGTCATACCCACGGCCTTGAGAAGGGAGGGGGTGGATGGGTCAATGAGGGCGGAGAGAGGGAAGAGGTACGAGGCTAGGAAAGCAGGTCAGACCTGCTCACACATGAACAGTGAACAGAATGTCAAGTGTGATACTTAAAAACCCTAAAGGTGGCGTGAGCAGTTCAAATCCAATACGCTTTTTTTTGTCAGCCAATATTTCCTCATGGCCCACGAGCTGTGTGCTCGGAAAAATTATGTGGTGTTCCTACAGCTTGACAGTGGTTTTGGTTCGACTCTCTGCAAGCGCATGCCCCTCCCAGTGGATGACTTAGAGGACTGAGGGGATTGCATTCATCTCTACCCCTTACAGTGAATATATGTTAGCTGCTATGCTTCACTGCTGCAGTACGTGTCAACAGCCACACGCACAGTTGAGATTCAAACACAAGCACAGTGATACGGGTTGATTCTGGTGGTGTCATATACATGGCACAACCATGTGCTTTCATAGCAGGCCTTATCTAGAAACTAAAAACAATATGGGCGTATACTTTATATTTGTTAAAATACAGTGGAAAATGGTATTATCATTGATTGTTGATTGTCATTGTTGATGGTTGATTAGGATGAACAAGACATTTACAGCAAGAAATCGATAGCTAGATAATCTCACACGAATCAAAATCTCCTAACTGCACCCATTGTGAGCTATAGGGCTACAGAAGGGTCCACTGAGAACAGCAGCAACAGGTTGTCTTTAACAGTATCCAGATGGCCTAAACTACGTATAAAGTTCTACCTACCGAGATTTAACTTAGGGTTATCCTGGAAAGTCAGTGTTGACAAACTGCCTGCCTACACTGGTGTTAAATGGTACTACGACGTGATGAAGATGTTGATTTGTTGAGTCTGTGTTAACTTCATTTATGTTTGTGCATGTTCACATAAAAGGGGCGCGGTCGTCTTATTTGATCTTTAGAACTTAATGTCCGGTGAACAAAACAAGTGTGTGCAGTAGCCTTTCTCGCGTGCATGCAATACTATTATGTTCTCTATTAAAATATGATTTTACAAATGGCCCAATCCTTCATTATCGCAGGGTGGACAACGAATGCAAATAACATTTTATTGATAGGCCAGGGCCTATATTTTTGCCAAAAGTTAATTAGGATGCTGGAGACATTCTCCAGGCCTTCATATTACTACACCATTGAGGCGTTGTAGCTGACTCAAATGCTAACGTGGTCAGAATACAACACATAGCAGGAATAATAGGATGATGGTGGTGGCTTGCGTGGTACCTACCCATTGACTGATTGGTCGATACAGTTGTCAGTGTCCGTACAGAGCAGCAGGGCCCGCCCACCAGTCATGGTGCTAGCAGCTGGCATCCTGCATACACACACACACACATACACACAACACAGATAAAGAGCTAGTCAGAAGTACTGTATGTACGCCTGCTGTTTCTTGTTTTTACACTTTTTACAGTATATGATAAGCATATACACGTGTGTAAAACAGACAGTATGATGTGGTGTGTGAGCAAGAGCTGAAATAAAATGGTTTGGTTCCATTTGCAACAATGATTCCAGGGGGAATATGTAGACTAAAAATGTATCTGCTCAATAAATACAGAATACACAGCCACATTATACAAATAACAATCATGATACTGTATAGTTAAAAAAAACTAAACCAGAGATTCAACCTCTGATTTTGTCATATGTCATACCTTCCAGCCCAAACAGAGAAGCTGATATCATGGGTTGGAAGCATGGCTCTATAATGCCAATTATTTTTTTTTTAGTATTTGAAGGAAAAACACCTAAATTATGGTAAAGCCACATCTGTAGACCCACAGAAAGATCGTAATGCGTGTGTGTGGCATTATGAAAACCTACAGAAAGTACTGGAATCTTGCAAACCGAATTAACTCGATCAAGGAAAACATCAGTAGCTAAAGCTAAAGAGGGCACTCGGTTCAGAGAAACGTTGTTTACACTCTATTGCACACTATCCTTTTTTTTTCCACGAGAAAACGACTATCTCTGTTGTGTTTCAGAAAATGACATTAGATGTGCTGCATGTGTATTCCGAGATCCCTATGCATCACCCTGCTCGCAATTACGGTAATGGCCCTGCCAGAGTGAGTGTAAGAGGACATGCTTGGCCAGTTTGAAATCATTACTTGGTCAATTTGTCAAAGCGGTAATGAAACCAGACCCTGCTCTTTACGTCACCCGGTCAATCCTGAGTCCTTCGTCAAATGAGAACCCCTGGTGCACTGCGCAGCAAGCGCTTAGTGGCTAATAGTACACATTTTGGTCAAGTAGGAACGTCAGTGTGAAGTAATGGGTCTGCCTCTGATTTGGAAGAGGAGGCAGACACTGTAGCTCAGCGCCACTTGCTAGCTGGTATTTATTCAGCCGCACACATTGCTATGCAGGGCAAATATGCATGAGTAAATATCCAAGAACACACTTTGCCACACAAACGAACTCGCATTGGCACACAGCCAGGCAGCCAGTCCATCAAACGCCAACAAACGTGCGTGTGTGTGTGTGTGTGGGCAGGGAAGCGGGGGGTATGACTTCATCCAGATGTGGATTGTATAATTTATGGCTTTAGTAGGCCATTAAACATTTCCTGAGCAATACCCCTATCCCAGCTCAGTACAATGAAGCAGCATTAGCTAACTCCGATTGTCACGACTATGCAGAGAATGTACGCCAAAATCTGCCTGAACTCCACATGTTGTTATCACAGAGGCTGCATAGGAAATCACATGAAACCATCATTTTGTTAGGGGGGAAAAGCAGCCGGCTAGCAGAAGTCTTCCCCACGCTAACGACATAATTGCCCCTGTGGGTTCAGTGTTTCAAACTGACGTTGGGTTAGTTTTTATTTATTTTTTTATCCAAAAGTATTTTATGAGAAAGCGGACGGTTGTGTTATCCAATGATAAACAAATAATAACTTGTAGTTTCTTGTTAAATTAAGCATAAACTTCAAAACATTCTGTTATCTCCTTCCATATGTCTGTTCCCTCCCTCTCCCGTAGGGAAGGGGGGGTGGGAAGGGGTGTGGTGAGAGAGGCAAACAAGAAGGGTTTGCATCGGCCCTGTAGGACTAAATTACTCTCAGCTGTGAGCAGAGCGATGTTGCATGTTTGAGAAGGGACATCAGCCCCCACCCCATATACGTCTCCCTGCTGAAACTCAATAGGATACAAAGAACAGAGAAGTGAACAAACTGTACAAAGATTTCCACAGTTTAGTAGTACAGTTCATGTGTTGGTGTGTTGTGGTATAGTGCGTTGCAAATCAAGGGTGTGCGGCTGTGGGAGGTTGTGAAACAGAAGAGGGAAAGTGAAGATTGCATGGTAAAATAAAGGTTTAGTGTTACAGTGATTCGTCCGGGCCTGTAATACACTCTAATGGAATTCAGCCTATACTTAGTGTGGTTATATATGGTTGACTTGTTATGTGAGCACAACTCTCACTTTAATGATCAAGAACGAGTCTCGACCTGGATTAGTGACGCACACAGCTACAGCAACACTCACACAATCTCTGACAGCACAGTTAGTTTTACAACAGAGGGTTACTGGGGAAACTCTATTCAGAGGCAAGGAAGACTTGACTAAGGCCTTTGTCTTCTGCAGCCATTGTTAGCAGTGACCTGCCTGGAGCAAGATGGCCACCGTGACAATGATGTAGGCGAGGCAAGCCATCTGTGCAAGCCAATAAAAAACATCATGGAGAAACGCGACCCTGGTGACCTCTCTCTGCCCCGCCCTGACCTTCTTTGTGAGGTGTGATTGGTGTGACAGGCAGTGTGCTGGATGTATGGGGATGGGGTATACTCACTGGGGGTTAGATAAACTTATGGACATAAGTGCTTAGAGAAGGCACTGCCTATCCACACAAGTGATAAGCCTAGTGGTCTATTTTTAACAACGCAACGCAATAAAAGTTACACCCCTGTAATAACTAGGCCTACTGTCTCATTACATTAGCATAATAATATGTAGAATACATGCATTTGTGACTCTAGTACTGAGCTTTCATACATACTGTATTTAGTATACATTCATTAAAGTACAGTTGAAATTTGCAGTTTTCGGACTTCAAAATATGGCATTCCAAGGATGTATGGAAATCCAAATGGTCCATGAACTAATCTGCAGAAGCCTACACATCACATGCTCAGTGTAGCACAACTAGCATCTTCTTGAAAACAACAGTACGAAAACTATTTCTGTAATCCAACGCCACTTGTGCATTTGATAAAACAGTGTTAAATAGAGGCTGTCAACGGAATAAGCAAATTATCTTGCGGTATTTGCATAATATACAGTAATTCTATCTGCTGCAGGTGTTGATGACTCTTTATATGGTAATACTTATTGCGTATTCAAGTGCTTATTTAAGTGATAGCATAGGTTAGCACGATCAGTAATGGCGCTATGACTGCTTGGTAGATAATGCTAGCAGCCCTCTAGGTTTTTTATCATTGTGTTTACAGGCTCTTCCAAGCACTCTGCAGGCCAGCCTGAATAAATCCACAGCTGTTTCTCATAAAGAATTCATCCCCTCAGTCCCTCTATCCCTCCATCTAAGCCCTGCAAAAGCAG
>JAODUK010070468.1:0-16523 GCA_027564635.1 Typhlichthys eigenmanni
TGTGTGTGTTTGTGAGAGAGAGAGAGAGAGAGAGAGAGAGAGAGAGAGAGAGAGAGAGAGAGAGAGAGAGAGAGAGATAGTGGTGATGGAGCTTCATGGAAGAATGAGAGGTACATGAGAGAGAGAGCGGATGGAGGGGTTCGAGATAGAGCGGGAGACATATTAGCGAGCCCCGTGTGTGTGTGTATGTGTGTGTGTGCGTGTGTGTGTGTGTGTGTGTGTGTGTTTGGGGGCGCACACGGCATGTGATTTATTTCAGCATACTAATGTCTCTTTGATCTCTTCTGCTTGAAAAAAATATATAACATCCTGCTGGGAAGTGCACGTTCACACACGCACAAGCCACCCGCGCACTCGCAAGCGCATAGTGTGTTGTTGCACTTGTGTCCCACACAAATGACTGTTGAACAGGGCTCATCTATATATTCACGCACACACACACACACACACACACACACACACACGCACAGGCACACGCACGCACACACAAGCACAAGCGCAAGCACACACCCAGGCACACCACGCAGGAATATAAACTCCAGGGCATCTAATCTACTTTAACTATCATGAAATCCATAGAGATCTAATAACAAGGATAGAGTGATATTTGTTTTCCGTGTGCATCCTAAAATACTAATTAAATGTTCATGTATAGATGAGATTATTTGATACAACACGTCTTTTCATTTTCATAATTGCTCTTGGTTGTATAATATACAACATAGGCCTACCTTATATTTAATGTAGTCCTGTGACTATATCCGTGTCCTATAGGCTTAATGCACCCACTCCATTTATTTTCCCTACACAGACATGTCATGGACACACAACTTGTTTACTCTGTCCCACCGCCACCACAATGGAGAGTCGCGGACGTGCACAAGGTCAACGTACATAAGCCGTACATTTCATTTCAAGGCCTTGTCCTGTTTCTTTTGTCGATGGCGCCACCATGCGGCCATGGTATGATGCTTGCACATGGGTGGAGCTATTTCAAAGACGATTGCGGAAGGTGACGGGTGTTCTTTGTGTATTTACTTCGAAATGGCAGTAGACCTAGGGGAACTATATAATCGACTGAATGACAGTGCGTATAAAAACTGGCTTAAAGCTTCACAGTGTCTTCGTATACTCACGAACTTCCTTTGTATTTACACAGATGAACAGATGCACGCTTTTCACCTGGATCTACTCAATCGGAACAAATTGATTGGTCAACCGTGCCAGAGATCATGCAAACCCAGGGGCAATAGGGTAACGTTTTATATGTATCTAAAGCTATGATACTGTTCAGTGTGTACAGTGTGTATTGTGGCGCAGTAGTGGTTATTGGCATTTTGCTTAACAAAGGACCGATCATGATCATTGATCCCAATAACAACGAGAGTCGATAAACCACTAACGTTAATTTATTATTAATGTAGCAGGCTCCTCTCTACAATAATCCATACAGATACCTGCGGCGTGCCCGGTGTGTTCCGAGTGGCTGAAAGTCATCCTACATCACCACAGACAGCCTGACGCAACGGTGAACTGGGACAATTGTAACCCGCCCTCCTGGAGGCATGACCACTGGGAATTAGCCAAGGTATAGGTTGCAGGGCCCCTATTAACTTGACCTGACACATCCATCTGGGGAGCCATCTATTGAAACAGTTTTAAAAAGGGCAAGCACTTTCAAAAGAATACTTAACTTTGCAGGTGATTGAACGAACCTGTGATGCAGAAATCTACTCTTGCAGAAGAAAAGTCAGGAGAAGATTGAAAACATATTTTCCACTGAGAAAGGCCTTTATTGCGGATCTTAGCTCTTAAAATCAGTAATACATTATCAATTAATTATTATCAATAAATAAATTCTAATTAAACTGATGCTATATTGCAGCATTTACATTAACTTCTGTAGGACCCACTGATGTTGTTAACCAGTTGTTTTCAAGTCGCCTTCGTCACACCCATTCCACACCGTAACTACCAGTACGATAACATGCCAGAGGAATTGTTGTCACAAGTCCATCTGGGGAGCCGTACATTGAAACTCCTTGTGAATGGCTGTACTTTCAAAAAATACTTAGAAGTTGATTGGATGAACCATATGGTCGTTTTCACTGTCGGCACTATGGTCGGCACAACTAAACCACACCCGTATATAAACACAACGCTGATTGGAAAACCACGCCCGTATAGATAAAATGATCGGATTGGAAAGTTCAGTTGCTACTCGGACATATTCCAAATGATTCAGAAGCTTTCCAGACTGATTCTCACCATGAAATTAAACTGAAGCTGTGAGATCAGGATGGTCTCGCGAGGCTACCAGTACGACACTCATTGGCCACACTAGGTTACCCAGTACCCAAGTACAACGAATTCCAAGCCCTCTGTGACTGATTCTGAAGTCAAACTGAAGCTATGTCCCCATATGATTTTGAGAAAATCAAAGGGCTATGTGTATTTTAATTTGAAAGATTTTTAATTAAACAAATTAACACAATGCATGTATATGTTTTGTGCACACAAGCATAGCTTAATTTTGTATGAACTAAGACCTGCCAATAACGTTTGGGAACCCCGTCCCTCCGTCCTCCCAGGCATATATGCCACGGGGTCAGGGGAGAAAGACGAACGCCAAACAATGTGACGCTTCCGCTCTCCTCAACCTCATAAACTACTGCGATCACTTCAGCTCCATCAGTCCCCAATGTGTTCGAGAGGTAAGTCGCGCACACACACTGGTTCGGTATTGATTCCCAATCAAAGACAATTGGTTTTTGTTTTTGTTTTTCAGACAGAGCTACTGATATAACACGATGGCATGAACGCTGTTTTTATATTGCTTTTCAGGTAATCCGGGGCAGAAATGAACTAATGCATTCTTGTGAGATGCACGTTAGTGACATTTGGTTGAGCCGTTACAAAAAATGTCTGGAGGACTTTCTTCACCAGTTCCACAACGTAGCAGAATTGGGAACAGTCGCACAAGAGATACACAAGGTGAGGGTGTATTCCGGGGGGAAGATGAATAAGGAAAAGGATTGTTTTTGTTTTGCTAAGAGGTTTGGCTAAAGTGAATCAGCAACAACAAATTGTATTTAGCATAGCGTCCAAAAGAATTACTCCGCACAGATATTTGTAGCATTATGCTTTGTTGGGACAAAACTGCGTATTGAATCCTTCATGGGTTTGTTGACAGTATGTATGGTAATTAATTGCTTATGTAGGCCTATTTTCATTCAACCAGTGTTGTTTTACATTGAATTCCGAGTGGGTAAACTAACTTTTCCTGTGTTTGCATGTGTATGTGCTTGTCTGTACCTAGATGCTAACAGTTGACTGGACAATACTTTTCCACGGTTTGGACCAAATGGATTCTACTGAGCCTAATGGACTAGTAACTGATTGTTGTGGCCAATCAGAGGCCATCGCCAAATCAATCAGCCAATGGGAGGTTGAGTTGCTAAGAGAGAGGCTGCAGGAGTTGCTTATTGACACGGAAACACAGGTATGTGCCACACACACACACAACATGGCATTTCTTACTTCAGTTGTGGTCTGAAACTGGTCTGTCATTTACTGATATGGGGGTACAACAATATATCGGGACTAATACATAAAATCCTATCGACACAAATAATACATATCGTATAGGGAACTCTCTCTCCAATTACATTGAATTAAACTTGTGAGAATGTTGGCAAAGCATCAAATACATTAAAATTAAAAGTACTGTCTGTCCAGCAATTTGAACAGTATACACACAGTATATACACAAACATGAACATAAATGCAACATCATTGTTGCAGCCTACATAGAATATCCCACATCAATGTACAATTAAAACATCTCTCTCTCTCTCTCTCTCTCCACCCCCCCCCCCCACCCACCCACCCCCCACCCCCCCAGTCTCCCCAGAACACAGAGGGGTTGCTGAAGCTCAGGGACTTCCTGCGGGCCAACAGAGATCTGGCCGAGCACTTCTCGGCAGAGCTTGAAGACGTTGGCGCCCTGGAGGGTAGGCTGAGAGGAGAAGGAGGCGATGGAGACCTACGGAGACCCACGGAGTAGCAGCAGCTTAGAGTGAGAATAGGATGGGGGGGGGTGCATGATTTTGGTTAATACAGAAACGTTTGTAAAGAATGTGTAGTGTCTTTTATGAATATTCTGTCAAACCTTTTTTACACAAAAAAGATGGAGGTGGTATTTTCAAAATGACATGGACAATTGTGACACACTTATGTGTACAATAGTAGTAATATAGATCAAATATTGATGCATGATAAATCACCAGGCTAACACTAAACACTCAGTCACACATTAGCACGTTTGCGTCAAGTTGTTTATATTTGGAGGTATGGCTCTGTTCTGGGAGCTCCTTGCCCTTCCACAAGCATACAAGGAAATCCCTTTCCATGCGCGTACATGGAAAGCCCTTTCCATGCGCGTACAAGGAAAGGCAGGGAGAGCAGCAAAAATACCCCCCATAGGGTACAGAACAGAGCAAGCTTTAATGACAACACTGTGACATATCGTAATCAAACACAGCAAGAACGGAGGAGGTGGGATTAAAAAATGCTGGCAGAGGAAGTGCCAAGAATGGGTGTAGGCTTAGACCGTTTAGATAAGCACCCTGACTAGATTGGCCACTCCTATGCTTTGCCATGGTCAGCTGAGCAGTCTGGTCACTGAGATCAACTGGCAGTGATCTGATTGTGATCATCTGACATTTGAGATTAGGCATGGCCGGGCGTGACCTCCAGGCCTGCCTGAACTATGCTATGCTTGATTTATGTGAGAGGGAGATATTTTTCTGGTGTTCCACGAGAAGATACATTGTACTGTAAAACATTTCTGCACACACAAAAGCAGGATACAATTTCACATGATTTATCATTAAAGACGTTTCATACATATGAATTGTGTTGTATTTTATATAATTGTTTATATTATTGGTGATTAATCTGAATCCACAGAGATAAATACATTGTTTTGAATTATAATTCCCTAAATGGTCTTCACCTTTCATCATAATTATATGATATGATATGATATGATATAGTGTAGGCTAAGGATCTGAGGATTGCAGCTGCATTAAGAAGTTGGAAATGTAATATTATAGAGCTTCAAAAAGTTTATCCCGCAGTGTTTTTAGATGTGTACAACATTTGTAGTGCTGTATACATTTCTACCTCTAGGGGGCACTGAGGTTCAGCAGGTAGAGCAACTAAAGCAGCCCTGCGGGGTCCTGGAGAACAATGAAGCATCGAAAGAGCTCAGCTATCCCCCTCCAGGAACTGCTGAAGGCATCACGCCTAGAGGGAGCCCTCGAGTTTAAGATTTCAACCAAGTACCATAACATGATTGACGCCACAAACACAGAAAAAGAAGTGCTAGAATTTACAGTAATGACGTAAATGCAAGCAATGCGTAATTTGTGATTGCATAGTTTTTACTCTGCATAGGCATAGGAGCCACAAGCTAGTAAAGCAGTGCCGCCTTGATCCCCTTGCTACCCGCTGCTGAACAATTCTCCGTCTCATCCACCAACAATGTATTGTGGCATCACAAGATGCAGTACAACTACCACTGGAAGTTTGAATCTCTTTCAGTCCCCTATAGCATCTCTTCAATCGTTTATAATTGTCAATGAACTTGCACTTTGAAGTTGAAATCCATGTCTCTTGCTTCCTGGTTTGGACAAACGTCTTCAGAATCCACATGGATACCTCTGATCTTTCAACTTCATAGCACTCCCATTAACCAGAGCTCATTATGTCAATTATTTGAATTTTAATGTATTGAAGGATATTGCCCCTTCAGATACATCTAATTTTCAAGGGAGTCTTCATTTATCTGTTGTCTCTATCTCTTTACATTTTAAAACCTTATTTTCCCCACTGCTTTATATTAAGATCAACCATTAGAATATTTCAGTTAGCACACAGTATTTAAGCCGTAAGCAATGATTTTGAGGTTTGAATTATATGTTAGTTATAGGTAATGTAGCCTATGTGTTGATGCAGTATTGTAACAGAATGTTGTTTGCTTGTTTTAAATTCATATTTTCTGCTTAACGCTGGTTTATGACATGTTCATCAATTGACAATGTATTTATTGTAAGTCGCTTTGATGAAAGCCTCTGCAAAATGCTCTCAATTTAAATGTTCACCGCAATTATTACCTAGTTTTCTCTCAAATGTAAGATACCTTAATTGAGCAGTAGTTGTTCACAAAGTCTTCATTAGGCCTACTGTACACCCTGTTTTCTTTCTGTTATTACCACATCCGGAAATGAAATCAAATGTAATGAGAAATTTACTTTCACATTTCGACAGAAAAAAAAGAAAGAATTGTCAGTCAAACAGTCAAACAGAAGAAGTAGGAAACCAAATATGCTTTTCCTGCTCAGTAAACGCACCTCATAATGCACGTGATGTGTTACCACCAAACAGACACACACACACACACACACAAGCTAACAATGGAGAGAGAGGGCATGCTGGTTAAATCTATTTACTATGGGAAAATAGGAAAGCATGTCACAGAGATACTTTTGGAGAAATATGGTCTTGAAGGCAGTTTTTTGCTGAGAGACAGCGAGACTGTACCTGGGGCCTATTGTCTCTGTGTAAGGTGAGCTCTTTTTGTTAGTAAAACTGAGGTATTCTTAGTTGTTATTGTTCACAAAAACTTATTTTGCAGAAATTGTAGCTGTTGCTCAAAAGTGGCAATTTTTCCATAATTTCATATATACAGTGAACGCTAATTAATAATGTTCTGTGTTTTTGTCAAATATTTGTATGTGTAATATGTAATATCATTATTGAACAAGGTGCATCATTGCAATTTAGTAACTTTATTCTCGGAGAATCTACTTTATAATAAACAGATCTCAGTGAGCAGAAACATAAATTAACTGTTCTTACTCTAACTTGACTGAGATTTGGAGAATTCATACTTATGTAAATAATGTAATATTGATACAGTTATGATTATTTAGTCGAAAAGGCTTGTATGCCTCTTATTTGACCTTATATCAAATGTGAAAGTAAATTTCAAATGTGAGACTTCCTGCTCGGTAACCTCTCACCCATCTTTTTCACATTTAATCATTTTGCAGAGTTGCACAAATGACTGTACTAATCATTTATTAACAATATTTAAAGGAATACACCATTTGTACACACCTACAGACTTCTACATTCGTCCCGTGGTTGGTTCCTTGAGGTTGGTTATGTACTTATACAAGTATCTCTGACACTGTAGCACACACATTTTAATATAGGCTACGTGTGTGTGCGTGTGTGTGTGTGTGTGTAGCCGACAGATGGAATGGTGTCATACTTTAGGAGGCTTGAGCGCCTGCTAGAGGGGTACAAAACAGACACGACATCTGAACTTAGCATGGTGCGCCTCACAAGCCCATTGGACAAATCACAACTAGGAGACAACAATCTGGGACACGGTATTTAAATCATAAAAATACACACACTGAGGATATATTACAATTTAAAGCCATAACCTAACGCCAGGCTCACTGTTATGTCAGGCTTAATTCATTCCCAAGCAGCCGCTGATTGGTGATTGGCTGAATAGTGTTTAAGTATAGTATAGGCTTACAACTAATGGCCACCAGATAAGTTAAAGTAATGATGCATTGTTATCACCACTTTAGCCTACTTTAGAAGACAAAATAAATGTATATAATTAGGAGGTAATAAGGGAGATTCATAACATTTAGTTAATGATTATGTACAATTTAGCACCGATTTATTGTTATTAATTGGGGTGACTCTTTAAGCAATAGGTCAATAAGTAGAGTAACAGATATCCAGGAATTAATCACCAGTGCAGTGCACACTATGTAGGTTCATAAACATGTTAGCATTATATATTTGAATAACCATACTAGTCTTGAATAGTTTCATATAGATAATTATTAGTTAGACTAAGTAACTACGGAAGAGCTTTGTTTAATGTACCTTACCGTAAAGTATTACTGCAGCAAATTCAACCCTTACCTACCAAAGGCACTGGTGAAGCCAAACTGTTGGCTACAAATGTCTCTCAAACTGTTATATTCATATTTTCTGTACAGTCTGTGCCCATAGTACCTATAGGCAAAACACCGCTTAATACATACGTGGGGTATATAATATAATTATTATATATAATATGTATATATTGTTCATAATCACATAGTACAAACTTGGTGATGTTTCTATCTGTCTTTTGCTTGTCACTAACCCCACTGTAAGTGTTAATGCTATTCTCATCTTATTCTCAACAGAGTTGGTCTACATGCAAATGTGAATACAACAGCAAGTAGCAGCAGCAGGAGGCCGTGCCTCTGAAACCAAGACCTCATCTCTGGACAAACTGAAACCGACATAAATCGCATCATCTGATGATACCTGCTTCCAAAAAGTCTGCAGACATACAGCTAGTGAGAAATAAAGCCTGGTACAGCTGTTACAGTGTCCCTGACTGTGACCCACACCTATACTGTACATCAGGGCTATTTAACTCCGGTCCTGGAGGGTCACACCCTGCATGTTTTAGATCTCTCCCTGCTTCAACACACCTGATTCAA
The DNA here is from genome assembly GCA_027564635.1 of Typhlichthys eigenmanni. Classification (NCBI taxonomy): domain Eukaryota; kingdom Metazoa; phylum Chordata; class Actinopteri; order Percopsiformes; family Amblyopsidae; genus Typhlichthys; species Typhlichthys eigenmanni. The sequence continues at coordinate 8,592 of JAODUK010070468.1, forward strand.
ATGAATGGGTCATTATCAGGCTTCTAACAACCTTGAATCAGGCCTGTAAAAGGCTTCCAGCTAAAGCCAAAAACCTATTATTTATCTAAAACTTTAGTATACAAAAACACACACACAAACTGATTGCAATTAAGAAGGGAAGATATAAATACATATGAAATTCACAAACAAATAAAGCGCAGCATAGCAGCCTACATTACATGCTTAACAAATGTAATGATGTGGCATTCTATTTTACAGTATAGTAATAACAGTATGTTAAAACAGGACAATGTTTTAGCCAGTTCAGTATTCATTAAAATGGATAGTGAATCCAATTGCTGAATTATAGTAAAGTTCCCTTAAATGGATTTTCCAAACCACCACCCAACAACATACTGTACCTGTAAACATCTCTTGACCACAAAATTCAAGAGATGCTTCATTTATTGCGTTATATTATTCACATTTGCCCTTCAACATATAGAAAACCAATGTGTTTTTAGGATTTGGACAATTCAGTTCAATGGCGTTGTTTATTTGTCTTCTCAGAGCATTGGTCTGGTTCCTCCACCACTGTAATTTCCTCCGCAGGTGAGAGAACAGGAGGGCAAAACTAGCAAAACACACAAGAAAACCATATTTTAATAGAAATATGTTAAATAGCAATATCTATATTGTGTGTGGTGCATGGGTGATATATGCACAGGGGTGTTTACATGGATGTCCTCCATTTTTTCCATGAAGTGTTTGTAGTTCATAGGAGGCTGAGGGATTGGTGGATATAGAACCGTGACCCTAGAACACACACATATGCACAAAATCACACAGACAAAAGTATATCTGACCAGTACATTATGTAAAATGCTGTATTAATCTGATTCGCTGGTAAAATTAATGATTTTCCCGTTGACTCACATGGTACGTGTTCACAAGTAAGCTCATTTGTGGAAGTGTCAAGTTAAGTGGAATTTGACATCACTGCTGTTTCTAGTTCTAGTTAGTGTGAAAAAAATATATCCTTCCTCTTTTAATTAGTTTGCATGTTGGTTTGGCTGTTGTACTATAAGACAGATGGGTGCCATGGACTTTGCTTTGAGGAAGTCTAGAATTGAATGACCAGTGGCTACAGGGAGTTTAAATAAGTGTTTATCTTTTTATATAATGCTGGCTCTCGTTTTATGTCACATGCTAGCTCATATTAAAACATTTCAGTGATTGTGAAATAGCTCACATTAAAGTGCAATAGAATATCAGAGGAGGGGTGACAAAGCAAGTGGTCAGTATTGGCGCCATCTGACAAAACAATCATGTTGTTTGTATTCTGCGTCAATGAGGCCAATGAGCATGTACATCAGGGCTATTCAACTCCGATCCTGGAGGGCTGCACCCTGCATGTTTTAGATCCCTCCCTGCTCCAACACACCTGATTCAAATGAACGGGTCTAAAACATGTAGGGTGTGGGCCTCCAGGACCGGAGCTGATGTACAGTATAGGTGTACGTCACAAGTCAGTGAGCAGTGGGTATAGAGAGTTTACCTCAGCCTGAACAGGATCACAAGAGCCAGAAGGATCATGGGTAGCACAACTGCAATACAGATGAGCACTGGAATGCTGAATTTGGACTCCTTCGCCTGCACCTCTGCGGGACAACACAGACAGAACATTCATTGATTCAGTTGTCAGATAGATGATAATAATGTCAACTAGCTACAGAAACTTGTTAACTTAATGTTAACTTAATTTGACATATTAATGGATTTATCTGGTCACATGCATATCATTTTGAAGGCTCATTTAGTCACAGTAAATCTAACTTGGCAATATATTTCTCGATAGTTAATTCTCTGTATAAATGCCCATATCAGCTTTTGGTTTTGCAGAGGTTCAGGAATACAAATTACAATTATTTACCTTTTTTCAATAAATGAGAAAAAATGTAAGGATGGCACGATCCAGTTTTTTCAGTCCCGGTACCGATGGATACCGGCACTTTGGGTATCGGCCGATACAGAGTACAGATCCGATTCCAGTGTTAAATTAAGTTTTAAGTTAAGTTGCAAAGTAAATGACAGCCAATCTCTATTTTAGGACTTATAGTGCTGATAGTGTGGCCTGGGTACGTTAGACATGGCTGATACTTGACAGTGGGTCTATGTGTGTACATTAATATAATTGGATGGATCGGCTACAATTGTCCAATTGTCAACGATACCGATTCAGGTATTTAAGTCAGTATCGGACCGATGTCCGATCTCATTATCGTATCGGTGCCATCCCTAAAAAGATTTTAACAAAATATACTGTACATATTATTTTATCCTTATCTTAGACGAGAATTTATTGTACACGATACTGTACAAATGTACTTATGACAGTAATATCCAGCACTTACTAATGACAGGACTCCAGTCACTCCAATGGTTTATACCCGGGCAAAATTCCGACTTCCTTGTCCTCATCATTACATTGTAGGTTTGTGTGGGTTCTGCTTTCATGTCTCTGTACGTTAGAACCGCAGTCATATTTATCAGACTGTCCTGGATGTGAAGAATAACAGATATCAGCTTTATGTTCTATACAAATTAGACCAGTTTGTAGTAGTTTGTACAGATAAGGATGGTTTAAAGAATGGCATAACAATGAATTTAACATGTAATACAGCATGATAAATAGGTTGGCAAGAAAACTGCAGTTAAGTTGAATTTGAGAGTGTTCATCACAACAAAATATACCTGACCACTGATGGAAAGCTGGTAGTCGAAGCAATGATTACTTTCTCGCGCTATGAAATGGCTGTGGGGTGCACCCCACTTAACAACTAAATACCCCTCTTCGCTGACCGTTGCTTTAACGTCAGCGGGAGGGGACAGTACATCTATGTCACAAATAAACACAAACACAAAGCAATGATAATTAAATGAATGGTAATTCGAGGACATTGTGTTTTTAACGAGGTACATCAGTAGGTCAGCATACCTATGGATACTGCCTCATGTTTCACACTGTACATTTTCCATGTGTTGGGCCAGGACACATTGACGTGAAGGATAAGAGATGAGTCAGGTAACATGTTATTATCAACTATATCTTGGCACAGGATCACAGGCCCTGATTGAAGGGTTCTCTCCGAAGCTACATTGTCCACAGATGAACATTCCCTTGTGGCAGGTCTCATATCTTCCCCATAACAAATACTGTGGGGGAAAGACAGACAGTTTTGTCAGGACATACAGGTTTAATCAATAAAATGGACTGAGACCTTTTCTGAACTTAGTATGACATTAATGAGTATGATATTATATTTTACAATAGTGTAAATGTTCTGAAGACACAATGCAATATCATATAAAACACTTTATTGTCCCTGTGGGGAAATGAGTCTTATGCTCCTCAAGAGACACTTTACACATCATTTGCTATATTATATTTTTGTTTATCTTGTTAGCTAATGTTATTACCATAGAACTATATGGCTATTACCAATAGGAAGAAAAAAAAAAATAGATAGAAAAGAAGTTAGTTTAGAGCTTACGTGACAAAGGCAGACACCTGGCTATTAACTCGGAAGATGCTTGATGGCATGGAGCAATTCCACATTTTGTTGGGGTATATGAAACAAGTCCGTTCAACCAGCTGATATTCTTGCTTAGTCTCGTTCCCGAGGTAAGTCATTACTATTGACTAAAATGCCGGACAGACATAAAGTACAAAGCCATGGTGAGGTAAAGGGACAAGACATTCTGAGATTTTGTAATTATTCTGTAAATAGGTCCAATGTACTTGCTCGTTAATTGAAACATGCTGGCGTAAGCACTATAAAAACAAAATGTTAAAAAGACACATGTTGGCCCGAGGGCCCTTGAAAGACCCGGGTTCCCAATCCCTCCCAGTCTCAGCACTTTCCTGTCATTCAAGAAAAGGCAAAAAAGATAAAGCAAACAAGAAAAGGACCGTTCTCACCTTATCATCAACATCATCATCATCATCATCATCATCATCACAGAGGTCAGGTGGGTCTGCAGCTGACAACATATGAAGCACACATTGAACAACACCCAGGGAGAAACAACAACGTATGAAGCACACATTGAACAACAACACCCAGGGAGAAACAACAACGTATGAAGCACACATTGAACAACAACACCCAGGGAGAAACAACAACGTATGAAGCACACATTGAACATCAACACCCAGGGAGAAACAACAATGTTAGTTCAGTCAGGTGGTAGTTGCCACGGTAACGTGGCCTTGGCCAGAGCCAGTACCAAAAACAAAAGATAAAGATAAGGGACAAGCAGAGAAACACACACTGACATAGGGCTGTTGCATTAGCCGCAATATTGCAATACCGCAGGCTGTGGCAAGCGACTTCTGTTACCGCAATGTTTACATTAAATTTGTTTTCATGAAGCTAGCCCATCGATTATGACATCTGATCTAGAGCGCCATAGGATTTAGGTTTGATAAATGCCCCAGAATCACACTATAAACAACAAACAAAGTGGTTCTGCACACAGCAGACAACAACAATATCCTAGCCTTTGCAATGCATTTCCAATGTGTGGGGCGGAGCTTCTAAGGGAGCGTCCTATGTGGCATCCAGAGGCGTTCTTGTTTTGATTCGACTTCAAATATCAGCAAGCTTTCTCCAGAATGATGACTGTACCTTTAACGGACTACACCTGTGGTTACCTTATATGAAGTGTGCATTGCCTATTTGTGTTCTGTAAGAATTAATTCTGTAAGAATGAATCTGGAAGATAAGAAAGAGTCACCTACCTTTTACGGTCCAGTTTGTACAGAAAGCCAGCATACAGACCCAAAACAATATAGTCCCATGGCTACAAGAGAACTTCATGGCCAACCTTAAGGACAAATGTACACGCACAAGCTAATTTTATAAGATAAACTATAGTAGCTGTGGTTTTAAACCAGAAGCCAAGTCATTTCCTCGGCATCATACTTCCCTTTCTTTGTTCTAAAGCAGTGGGAGTTTAAGCCTATAAGCTAATACTTTGCAGAGTTTGAACAACCTTTAAAATTGAATACACTACAGTATCTGATCTAAAAATGTGGTCTATCTTGCACATTACATTAAGTAAAAGCACATATTTTATATTATTGTTATTATAATCTGTATTGTAGTTAAAAAATGATAGTCCACTTGGCTTTGGAATTTATTCAGGGAAGAACATGCAAGTTTTCAGAGATAATGATCAAAAGGTAATTTGAGATGCTTGGCTGCTTGGTTGACTGTTAGATCACGATTCACGTTATAAATCAATATTCCGCTGTAAAATTGTGATGAAGCCTATTTGTTATTGGCATCTAACTCACAATAGCTTTAGGTAGTTTACTATAATGAACCGAAGTTTTATGTAAAATATAATAGCCTCTAAGAAAAGTTAAATACAATACCTTCAGAAGCAGATTTCTCTGAGTTTGTGTCACCTGTCGTCGTCACAGACCGGCGTGCCCGCCTAGCCTTACCGTAATACCAAAGTTTCCTAACATGAGGTTGAAACTTCAAGAACGCCCGCCCCACAAACTCACTTCCCATTGCCTCTGAATGATTATCAAATACATTTTGGTTTTACTTTTGTTCTAATCTACACCGTAAAATACAGTGTTAAGTACTGTTTAACAAAGTAGTGTATTTACGTAATATATTGTTCAGGAAAATACTGTTCCCTGACCGGGAATCGAACCCGGGCCGCGGCGGTGAGAGCGCCGAATCCTAACCACTAGACCACCAGGGACTATGAAACCTGTTACCTAAGTTGTTATAACATATCTTATGGAAACATTATTGTAGTGTTTCAAAACTATTTTAATTTAAAAAATAGAAGTCGTATTTTGCTCATTGTCATATTTATGATAATACAATAAATTGTTATTGCCTCGTGTCACAAGCCTACAAAGGCTACGGTGGTGGATATATCTGAACGTGTCATCATCAATGCATTTCTGTATATTATGTTTGCATTTAAATTTTAAATATTTGTCATTAAAATGAAGAAAGGGTAGAAGAAGAAGAAACAATGAACAAAATAATAAATTATGTTGGGGGTGGGGTCTGAATGTATGCCATAATAAATTCCCTCCAATTGATGCTTCCGTTTAGAAACTTATGTGCTGAGATCATCTGTCCCTAACGCTCCGCAAGTATTTAACGATTTACAGGTAGACGTAGGTTACCTACATTACTCAAAAAACATCGTTAACAACCTGATCGTGGTCAAAATCTTGTCTGAGGTAAGTTGCAATTTGTCGTTATTACATATTAGTAGCCTTTGGTCTAACGCCATACCTATGCACGTTGCTAACTTCATACATATGCACCGGGCTGTAGGCTATAGTCTATTCAACGTTGTACTTGGTCTAATGAAAGCGAAACTATATATTTCACTCACTCACACCAGAACAAAACGTGCTATTTTTCGAGATGGCGACATAGGCTATAACAAAGTGTGCGTCCACGGATGGCACGACAAAAACGACAAGAACTCCAAAGTAAAAATTAATCAACAAAACAATATCGTACCCGCAGGCAGCGAAAAGTTTTCACCAGTAGATGTGCAAGGGAGATTATAGTCCTAATGGTTATGTAGTAGACCCATATCCATATGAGTAGACCTAATTTCCAACGTTCATACCATAAAAAATGTTGATTTTTATATGTTTCTCTTCTAGGATAAGTATGGCTGCTCTAAATGAAATACGATGCAATAAGACAACTCTTCAAGAAATCCTGGGCTGTGAAGACTTTAATTTGATCCTTACCAAAGTTTTTGAAAATAAACTGATAACTAAGCGTGAGTATAACAACCTTAAACATATCACTAACGGAAATTATGAGGAGTATGCCACTCGTCTTGTGGATAAGATCATGAATAAAGACGAGGACCATCGCAAAGGATTCCTGTTACTACTACAAACTGATGACGATATCCAGGCCACTTTTTCCGCCCTGAAGGAGATAAAGTGGAACAGACCTCCACCTAGCACTGAGGTGCCTGGTGCTTCTATACAAGAAAGTGCTGCTACTGATACAGGACAAGGTACACCAACATATAGTTCTGTGGCTAAAACACACGCACACACACACACACACACACACACATGCTCTCTCTCATGCCATCTTGGTTATCTGTTCATTTTATGAAATGTAAGAACATCTTTATGATTTTATTTTGTTTATTAACTCTGATTTTTCCTAGATGATTCCATTCCAAAGAGCAAAAGATGCAAAGAGGTAACGTACTTCTATAGTGTACATGAATATATAATCTAGTTGTATAATCTTCATAATAATATATATAATGTTATATAACTTCAAAGAAATACTGAACCATGTAGCTTTCTTACCTCAATATAAATAACATGCTGATTATTCAAATTGAAATCATCTAGTTTAATTAAATTTTTATTAAATTTAAATTTAACATTTGCATTCTGGATTACTAGTCAATGTAAATATCCAAAAATGATAACATCAATAATGTCTGATTATATGTCAGAGACCTACCCAGATACATTGTTGATACATAGCTGTACATTTGTCTTTACTGTTTTTAGGATGAAGAGTATCAGTTAACCAGCAAACCCACTGGTGTCATGCTAATCCTGAACAATGAGAACTTTATAGATAGTTCTACTCGACGAGACGGGACTGACAAAGATGCTGGTATGATAAGCAAAGTAAAGCTAGTCTACATGTTGTACTATTTTCCAGTGTTGTTACAAATGAGTAAAACTGTTGTTTCTCTACATTTTGTTTTCTCTGCAGTTGATTTGGCAACCGTGTTTAAGTGGCTGGGGTTCCGTGTGTTTATGTGTAAAGACCAAACCAAGAGAATTATGGGTCAAGTCTTGAAAGAGTTTGCCTCTTTGACCGACCTCTCAAAGCTGCAGCAGTGTAAAGTGAAGGAGTGGTCAGGTACGGA
>JAODUK010070489.1:0-11114 GCA_027564635.1 Typhlichthys eigenmanni
GTGTGTTGTGTTATTTTGAGGGGACAGCAAATTTACACTGTTCTACAAGCTGTACAATCACTACTTTACATTGCAGATATGTATATACATACATATATGTGTGTGTGTGTATATATATATATATATATATATATGTGTGTGTATGTATGTGTGTATATGTATGTGTGTATATATGTATATATAGTTATCGATGGATCGATCGATCATGTAACATCAGTTAATTGTGTGTGTTGTCTCTCTTCCACAGGGTCTATCTGGGAACACCATGCTAGGAGTTGGTCATGTCGTCACCACTAGCGTGGGCATGTGTGACATCGACATTCGGCCGGTAATTATCAAGCCAGTTTTAATCTCACCACAGCTAACCCCATCACAACTTGAGTGCATTCTGGGTCCTCTCTTCATCTCATCAATCCTCTTGCCATTGCTTTTGTTTTGGGAATATGAGCGGACTGTACATTAAAAATAATTACGTGTATTTTAGCTTACTGTGTCACATGATCTCTACCTTCGAGATAGGTTGTGAAAACATTTAGAACCTGGTTCCCACTGGTCTGGAATATCATGCATTTATATTTTACTTTAAAAAAAGTTCCAGACATGGAAAGTCAGGGGATTTGATCATTCTTTGGGATAAATCAGGAATTTTATATTAATAATTTTAAGTACCATTTTTCAAAATGTCACTGGATTGCATTTTGATATCGTCACCTTCCTAAAATAATGGCTTATGTCATAATTTCAGGTTTTTCAGAAATCACAATAAACTGAATCAAATATTCACATAAGCCTACTACAGGGGTGGAATCGCTGTTAAACTGATGATGTAGGCGGTTTTACCAGATGTGGCCAGTAGGGGTGCACGGTATTGATCAAATTTGACAATGCGATATTGATCATGAAAATTGCAATATCGATATTGATTTGGATATTTTTTAAACATACGTAAAAACACAGAGGTTATGGGACAATGTAAATGGCACATTTTCAACTGACAGTCATATTGGACCCGTACAAAACTGTAATTCCAAGCTACCGAGGAGGCATTCTCCACTAATGTTTCCTCTTCGATCTCTGTTATTGTTATGTCATATGTCGTTAGCTTCCTCAGCCACACATCTTGCTGTTCTGTCTAAATCAAACACAACTAAGCCAAACAGCCAATGGACGCATCTCTCCGCTAAAAAACGAATATTTCACTTCCTGCAACATTAAAGCTGGTGCTTGACAGTAGACCTACACGTGTAAATTAATTTAATTGGGTCAGGCCCATGGATCGGTTACAACTGTCCAATTGTCACTGATATCGATCCAGATATTTAAGTCAGCATCGGACCGATTTCTGATCTCAGTATCGTATCGGTCCCATCCCTAGTCCCAACCCATCAATGTCTGGATCACCTGTCGCCCTTCTTAACGCCGTGTGTTGTTCCTCAGGGTCTGTATGGCAGCGTGGTGGTGACGGGTGGCAATACGCTCATCCAGGGCTTCACGGACCGGCTCAACAGAGAACTGTCCCAGAAGACCCCCCCGGTAAGAGCTGAACGTCGCTGTGCTGTTTGTTCTACAAGGGTTGCTACTGCTAGTAGTGTTGTCGCAACGATATTTTAGTTGGCTATTTACTGTAATTATCTCTTCTGCCATTTTTCTGAATGCCTACTGGGCTTTCTGTGTGTGTGTGTGTGTGTGCGCAGAGCATGAGGCTGAAGCTGATCGCCAACAATACAACTGTGGAGCGACGCTTCAGTGCCTGGATTGGTGGATCCATCCTGGCATCTCTAGTAAGTGTAGTACTTGGTCCAGTGTTCTGCTTCACAGCCACTTCAGACTAGAGGTCTTCACGAAATTTACAAAGCATTTTTCACCCGACCAGATTTGCATGAATTTATAACCCATAAATTGAGATCCGTTCCGAACAGACCCCTACCCCAAAAAGTACCGTGGATATACCCGTTAGGATCCAAAAGACCCGTTGAGTACCGAAAGAATAAACGGAACCTTAAAATTGTATCACAACAGGCGACGCCATATATATATATATATATATCAATCAACATATATCAATAGCCAAGGAATAGTGCAGACTAGTTGGCTGAGGAACTCAACAGGTTCACACACTCGCACTGCTGTCAAATGATAAAATGAAGCTAATTAATTTAAGTCTTTTGAGGTTAATATATTTTGTACATGGTCCCATGGCCAGCAATGTTGGCATCCCAACCAATACTAAGTTGATGCATGGGGACAAATAAAGGGTTGAAGTGATCCCGTGTGTCAACCCTCTTCCAGGGAACCTTCCAGCAGATGTGGATCTCTAAACAGGAGTACGAAGAAGGTGGAAAGCAGTGCGTGGACAGAAAGTGCCCTTGATTTGCCCTGCCAAGCCCCTCCACCCCACCATACTGTACCCGTTTAAGCCACGTTATCTTCATCATGTTAAGTTCCCCCTGACCCTGGACTCAGGAACACCAATGGAAGGTCACCCATGGCTTTGTTTTTATAACTTGAGCTTGTTTATATGATTGTGTATTTGATTTTATGTTAAACAGACCATAAACTATGACAAAATCCTGTGGTGTGTTGACTATTGTTTCCCTGTGTTGATCAGGAACCTTGTATAGTTTAAACAGTGTTTTTCATTCATTATTTTAGACGATATAGCACCAAACAATTATTCCCTTTGTAAATTAATTGTCCATTTTATTTCCACTTGAGGTAATCTCAGACTTGTGACACGTGTTGACTACATGTAGACATTGGCTGAAATATTGCATACAGTGCATCCAGAAAGTATTGACAATGCTTCACTTTTTCCACATTATGTTACAGCCTTATTTCAAAATGGATTCAAATAATGTATTTCCTCAATTATGCACACAATACCCCGTAATGGCAAAGTGAATAAGGTTTGTTTGAAAGTTTTGCAAATGTATTAAAAATGTAAAGATCACATATACCTTATTCACAGCCTTTGCCATGACCACTGATCATCCTTGATGTTTTTACAACTTGATTGGAGTCCACTTGTAGCAAATTCAGTTGTTTGGACATGATTTGGAAGGCACACACCTGTCTATATTAAACCACAATTGACAGTGCATGTCAGAGCACAGACCAAGCCATGAAGTCCAAGGAATTGTCTGTAGACCTCTGAGACAGGATTGTATCGAGGCACAAATCTGGGAAAGGCTACAGAAAGATTTCTAAAGCATTGAAGGTCCCAATGAACACATTGGCCTCCATCATCTGTAAATGCAAAGAAATTTGGAAACACCAGGACTCTTCCTAGAGCTGGCCACCTGTGCAAACTGATCGATCGAGGGAGAAGGGCTTAAGTCAGGGAGGTGACCAAGAACCCTATGGTCACTAACAGCTCCAGCGTTGCTCCGTGGAGAGAGAACGTTCCAGAAGGACAACCATTTCTGCAGCACTCCACCAATCAGGCCTGTATGGTAGAGTGGCCAGACAGAAGCCACTCTTCAGTAAAAGGCACATGACAGACTGCCTGGAGTTTGCCAAATGGCACCTGGACTGTGACTGAGAAACAAAATTCTAAAGTCTGATGAAACAAAGATCGAACTCTGGCCTGAATGCCAAGCGTCATGTCTGGAGGAAAACAGACACCGCTCATCACCTGGTGAATACCATCCCTACATTGAAGCATGGTGGTGTCAGCATCATGCTGTGGGGATGTTTTTCAGCAGCAGTAACTGGGAGACTAATCAGGGTCGAGGGAAAGATGAATGCAGCAATGTACAGAGACATCCTTGATCAAAACCTGTTCCAGAGAACTCTGGACCTCAGACTGGGGAGAAAGTTCATCTTCCAAGCGGACATTGACCGCATGTCAGAGCACAAACTGGCAACACACAGCCAAGATAACAAAGGAGTGGGTTCAGAACAACTCTGTAAATGTCCTTGAGTGGCCCAGCCAGAGCCCAGACTTAACCTGATTGAACATCTCCGTAGAGATCTAATAATGGCTGATCAGACACTCCACATCCAACCTGATGGCACTTGAGAGGTCCTGCAAAGAAGAATGGGAGAAACTGCCTAAAAGTAAGTGTGCCAAGCCTGTAGCATCATACTCAAAAACTTAAGGCTGTAATTGCTACCAAAGGTGCTTCAACAATATATTGAACAAAGGCTGTGAATACTAATGTACATTTATTTTTATACATTTGCAAAAAATTCCTACTTCACTTTGTCATATGTGAACCAATGGCTGTTTATATGTTGTGTTGTCAATTTTGCCGTCTAAATGTTATTTGCGCTCCGACTCATTTTGTGTATATATTTCTCAGATAAAATGTTTATTACTGTAATATGTATATTTCAGCCAACTGTTTTATATCTATGTGTTTGCTATGTAAGATGTCCTTCAGTGTTTATTATGATGATGATGATGATGATGAGGTATTGTGTGTAGAATTGAGGGAAAACATAATTTAATAAGGAATAAGGCTGTAACATAAAATGTGGAAACAGTGAAGCGCTGTGAATATTTTCCGGTTGCAGGTTCGCTGTTTAAAAAAATTTGAAAGCATTGGAATAATTTGTTTATTAAATGCAACCAAATAAATATTCCAACCTGACAGACCATAATACAAATTAAGGTATGGGAGCTTCACAACCATGGGCTTAACAAAAGTTCCATATCACTTTAAGCAGAGAATGAGCCAGCTGCCGACAGCCTTATCCAGAGTTCCATTCCACGGGCGAAATAGTAATCATGTCTGGATACGTGGGACTTTCAGGGTGATTGACCATCACGCCCCACTTAGAATACATGGAGACGTGGCAAATCACGAGGGGACCTTCATGTCAGGAAATCTTTCCCTCAGTTTGACCAACTTCTGCTTTTCTGCGTAAGCCTTCCTCTGCTTTGTCCGAAGATACTTCTCCACACGCAGCCTGCGATGCAGAAATTATATTTGACATTAGACAAAGTTGCACTTTATTTGATCTAACCAGGTTAGCTACATTGAAAACATTTCCTTTTCCAAGAGGGACCTGGCCAAAAATGACAGCACAATCAAGTTACAGAACATAAAATCACAATGTGAAACATTGTTTACCACTGTTCCTGATTTTGGTATCTACTCCTTAAAATAAAAAAGTACCCATATTTTAAACATTAATACAAAGCAGCACGCTACTCTATAAAAATATAGTTAAGAAATTGCATCCTGATCTGAGAACGGCAACACGTGTGTGTGTGTATAAGGCAAGATCCTCTGTTCTTAGTTGTCATTGCAGCCAGGCCTGTGTATACAGCGTCAGGTGCATACATACAGAGTATATATAGAGCGGCATGCTGAGGCCCAGCAAGCTCTTGAGATGGTGGTGTGCTAAGTGTGACATCTAGTGGTAGAAAGAAATATAGCAGTCTATGCTATAAATCGTTCTACTGAGTCAATGCTTTGGTTTTTGACAAGCTCAAGTTATACCTCAATTGTGAATAAGGAATTGCCTCTACATGGCTCCCCCACATTTGTATGCATGTATTTTGCGCGGGGCGACCCTACCCAACCGTAGCAGATCCAAAGTACGGTAGCAGAGCAAAACGTCAGTCTAAGATCCTGATTTCTCAGAGCTATTTTATCCTTCTTTATTCGTCATTACAAAATGTAAAACAATTAGGCGATATATCGGCTGATATTCACCTCCATCAATATGAACCAATGGCTGATGTTTATCTGTTGTGTGGTCAATTTTGCCCCGTCTAAATATGTTATTTGGGCTCTGACTCAGACAATAGTATCCTACGCAGCTGCAGATTCAGAGAAAATCCATGATATAATACTATAATACTGTATCACCTACAACAGCCTCTAATACCGTACTAACCCATAACAGCCACTGGTTGGTCACGACTCTCGCATGTGGTTTGTTTATAAAAAAAAAAGTTTTTAATAAATAAATGATCATGTGGGTGTATTTCTCAAACATCGACGATCAGCAAAATTGTTATTTTAAACAGCGTATCGGCCCAAAATTTCACAAACTAACATTGCTTATAACAATATTTTAAATAATCAAATTAATTCAGCTTTACGTTTTTTTGGCTTAGTTGCAACTAACACAAAACACTAACAGTATGTGCTACTGCTCTTACCTGATGTGAGGTTCCACAAACCATGGTGTGAAGAATTTCTTCCTCTTGTATCTGGTGTTCAGGAACCACGGAATGGGGTGTTCTCTGAATGCATACCTGGTGAAATTAGGTAAACAGGAGATTCATGTCGTGCACGGCATTTCCTCGGTGACGTTCACCTATGGCAGGCCATTTGGAAGTAAAACGTATGCGAAGCATAGCAAACAAACATCATTACAAACAAACAATACCACCTTAACCTGCTCCCCCCCCCCCACGGGCAGGGGTAAAACCACAATAGGGACCACATAGGGAGGTATCCACCCCTCCAGGGCGGTTACTGTAGGATGCAATAGGTGTCGATAAGGCAACAAGATGGCTCAATCACTTCGTATGTCCTTACCAGCGCACGTATCCAAAAAGGCTCTTTCTCCAGTCCCCTGGCCTGGCCTTCTCCTGACCTGTCTGCAGTAGACGGAGAGCATTCTCACGCTCCTTCACCACAGTGTCCAGCCTCGTCATGGAACGCTCAACCTACGCATGACCACACAGCAGGTGATTCGATTTAAAACAAAGAATTGTGAATGGAACTCTGTGAGAAATCTGTAACCTGGGAAAAATATTGTCTGCTTTTTAACGGTCAAACCGTAATTATATTTATTGTGTTGTTGCATGGTTTTGTATGAAAAGTGTGATAAGTGTGATAAGGTCCAGCTCATCCTGGACGACCCACAAAATCCAGTACAACATAAGGAAGGTGGGCTGTTTTTACTGGTTTTGGAGGTTGCTTTAATGATGGTCTTATCCAACAGGAATAAACCCATATATTTATAAGGAGATGGTTGAATTTGATCATCTAACCCACCTTCTTTAACCTTTCTGGGCTGGGCATCTGAACTCTTTGCCTTTTCGCTTCCTGCTCAATTGTAAGCAGCATGTTCTTCTCTTTTAGGAGCACATACCTGAAATGACACACGGAAGATACTCCAGTAAATATAATGTAAAAAAAGACCGGAGTAATATGGTCCTAACCACACCATTCTCACCAGAGCTTATGTAGATCTTCGTTGCTTTTAGCCCTTAGAAGACTTGCGGTCCAGGGAGCACCTATACCATAGCAACGTAACCAGAATATAAGATATTTTCGCAAACAAGACGGGTCAACTCTGATCGTTAATGAAGGGACCTAACAGGCGACGTTCACCTGACTTAACGGTGGACTCTCCCCAATTCTCAGGGAGGTCAAAAAACTCATCGAGCCCCCTCTTGCTGGCGGTTGTGTGCAGGGATCGACACTGACCAACAGTATTGCTGTGACAGTGCCAGGACGTCTGCCTTGGAGTAAAACAAATAACAGGTCACAACATATCACAAAAAGACGTAAAGGTGATTTATAATAAGACTGCAGACAAGGAGAACAGCATACGGTAACTAACAGGATCATGAACGGCGTTTTATGTGACGACTGGTACTGAAATGACTATTGTCTGTATTATATATTTACCTGTTAACGGAAGACAGACATTTAGTCGAGCTGTAAATCTTGTGTTGAGGATAAATAACAGAAGATACCCGAAAAACGTTTTGAAACTGGTTGCAAAGTGTTAAAACGCGTCGGATTGAGGTCGCCGCCATCTTTTTCCTAACTCCGCCCACATTTCCCAGCATGCATTAAAACAAATAAAATAAAATACATAAAATATTGTCAAACGGAAATGTTAATAGAAAGTGCTTTTTTTTGTTAATAATTGGCGATAAAAACAATAAATATACATAAAACATTAAACAATGTTTTTTTTTCTTTCTAAATATTCGGTCATTCCGTCATTAGCCAATAGAAAGCCGTGTTGTTGCGCTGACAGCTCTCAGCGATGGTGGGCATGAGTGTTCTTAGGTCTGCTGCTGCTTTTGCAGTCAGACTAAATCCTCTTAAATCTGGAAATACTGTGGCTAACCTGCTTACTAGAACAATTCCACGAACGGATCAAGGTAAATAATGCAGCGGTTTTATTTACTGTAAGTGGTTGAGTCATATTGGTCGATATCTTTTGTTTTGACCTTGTCTGCGGCTTCTTAGCCAGCTAAGCTAACTATTAATGTAACTGAGTGCATGGTAGTGTAGACTAGTGCATTGTTTAATAACATTAGTATTTTTTGTATTGTATTAATTAACAAGTGATTTTTTTTTTAATATTCAGTCGAGAACAATGTGACCATTGTTAACCTACAGTAATTTCCAAACGTAAAGTACAAAAAAGAAGAAGCAAAACATGACAACTTTACAGACTGCAGTGGACTACACCGTATAAAATATCAGATCCAACACACACACACACACACACACACACACACACACACACACACACAAGAAAAATACATGTCATGTTACTGATCAACTTGCATCAAGAATTGTTTATTTGTCCATTCCAGTAACAAAAACATCTGGATTGTTTGACCATAGACCTTAGACCATAGAAATGTCGCCAATGTTTCTTTTTTTAGTGGCAGTGCGCTGTGGTCATGGAAAGAAAATGTTTATAATCAAACCCAGTCACTACTACGACACACGGTTCCTTCGCTTACTGGTTGGTATAAGTCTTCTATATAAATATCAGTATGTTGTGGACAGTCCCTGTTAACATAACGTTTATCTTTTGTGTTATTATATGGGAAGTTAAGTAATTACATCATGTCAAGGCTGACCTACATGTAGAGATGCTGATGTTTCATATGTCCAAAATAACACACTGTTTAATGTAGGCTTTATATTTATTTATTTAGGCTATTGCCTTACACAAATGATTTCCATAGAGACACATATTCAGACATTCAATGCACATTGACTTACCAGCCAGATGCACAGGCTAGATAACTATGGTCGCAGAATCTATTAACTATTCATGATCTATTATAATCTATAACTATTTCCATGTATGTCATTGTCCCATTGTGTCTGTCTCTTCTTTTCTTCCCCAGAGATTTTATATCCTCCTGACGGGAATTCCAGTTGCTATCATTGTCACAAGTGTGAATATCTTTATTGGTAGGTAAAATGCAATTTCATTTGTATTATTAGTTATTATATATCTTTCATGACACAATTTATGTTTAGCCGGCAACTGGTTTCTTCACAAAGTGATGCTTTAAACATTAACTTAGGGTATAAAACAATTCTGTACATTTTATGTAGGTTGTGACTCTTGTGAACTTGTCTTCACTAGGTGAAGCAGAGTTGGCTGAAATCCCAGAAGGCTATGAACCTGAATATTGGGAATACTACAAGGTATTCTTTTAGAACGTTCCCTGGCTTTAAATTTTTTGGGGTTTGTTTTTCCTGGCAAAACTTTGCAGTACTACCAGAGATATAAAAGAGACGAACCACTTCAAGAACTCTGAATGGAACTCTATGGGAGGGTTCCATGACGGAAGATATGGTGGTTGGAGGAAAAGGGACAATCCTCTGCACATCATCCGTAGTGAGAGTATAACCTCTCATGAAAAACACAATTTTAAACCTTATTTTGGGGCAAAGGCACCTAAGGTTTTAAGTGTTTTTTTAATTTATATATAAAAAAAGAAAAAAAATCTATTTTTTTTCTTCAAATTTGACTGGTGATTGTATAAATGCTGTTTTTATGTCCCAGACAATTAAGTGCCGTTATGGCTCTCTTCCCATTCATTTAGGGAGGGTCTTTGTGATAATGGTTACCAAGATGGCTGCTGAGTGGCCAGGCTTGCCTGTAACAACAGTGGTTATGTAACTTAGCATATGAGCGGCATATAAGGGTTGTCAATTGTGCGTGTGCGTGTTTGCAGCACCCCATCACTAGGTGGATCTCACGGAACGTGTACGACACCCCAGTGAAGGACTACGAGAAGATGATGGCCGCCATCCAGATAGAGAAAGAGAAGGCCGACATGAGGCCAGTTCTTTTTCATTCTCACTGACCGCCACAGCGGCGCTTCAGTTCAGTACATCTCCATGTCGCGTATACGCAACAATTTCGAGCAATTATGCTGCGTTCCAGACAACTCGCAGGTCGGTTCTGTCCTAGTTGAAATCTCAGATTTTCGACCTCAAAGCGTTCCAGGTGCATAATGCTAAAACATAAACTAAAGACATGGCTGACGGCAGAGACGTTTTTAGAGTTTGAAGAGATCAGGGGCTTAGCCCAGACACAAACCCACCGAACCTCAAGAGCAAAATAGGACTACATCTTCCATGCATTATTCTACTGATCATTTTTTGATCGAACACTGTTCTGCTTCAGTAACAACTCTTGTACCTATTTTCTGTTGATGCATACCATACTATTGGTTTTTAATGTTGTCTCCATAATATTGGACTAGCTATTGTTACAGCGCTGTCTTTAACTCTTTGTTCCCTGTCTCTCTGTTTTTCCTGTGTCTTCATCACATTTAGTCTCTCGTTCCTTGTTTCTTCATCATATAATTGGTGTCGGTCTTTCCTGGTCATTCATAATTTCTATCTATCTCTAGTACTGTATATTTAGCATATTGACTGCAGAGTTTATTGTAATTATTAAATTTTTAAAAGAACACTTTACACATTCTTTCACTAAAAGGAATTCAATTCAGAAAATTCAGAAAAGGAAACTAATCTTAGATTTAAACAAAACCTTCTTGTTGTGTGTGTAAGGGGAGGGGAGATGTGACTTTGGAGATGTGTGTTTAACTCGACAGGCTGATGCAGCTTGAGGTTCGTCGTAAGATGAGACAGAGAGGGGATGGTCCTTGGTTCCAAGTGGACACGCTGGACAAAAATCTGATTGACAACAGCCCCAAGTCGACCCCTGACAATTAGAGCAAACTGTCAATGGAGCGCAGTGACGGATCTCGTTGTTTGTATATTTGTCTTTTCTGGTGTTTATTAAAGTATCTGTATGTACAGTACACCGTGTTGCATTGTATTCATTGTTTAGTAGTGGATTGGGAAGGGGGGGGGGGGGGGGGGGGCCCGGGGTTGTTGTGGGTTGGTTTGGTTGGGCATGTCAAC
>JAODUK010070500.1:0-16518 GCA_027564635.1 Typhlichthys eigenmanni
CAGCATTCAGCCCCGTTCCCCGCCCCCCTAGGCAGGAGGACGCCAGGTCCCTCCAGCCAAGGGCTTGCGGCAAGAGCACCCCCCCAAGCACCACCAGGATCCAACTGCAAAATTTCTAGTTATATTTTGTCTTCTCTCTCTCTCTCTCATTATTGGATGTGTGCTCTACCTGTGTGGAATTCCAAAAGGACATACAGGCAATGACCTCTGTGAGATACACACATGAGCAAGTTGTACGTGCACATTGTACACACACACGCACACACACACACTCAATGGCGAAGTTTACAGAGTACACAGGACTCTATCCGGAACGATCACAGTCATTTTGTGTGTGGAAGAGGAAATAGGTTGGCAACACAGGCCGAGGGCTGACAAACAGTGAAGGACAGGCAGTGAACACATACTTGGTGTTCACTCTTATAGATTCGTCAGTAATAGCTTCTGGTCAATTTGGGCTTCAAAAACAAACTGCTGTCATTTAGGAAAAGGTTAACCGTGCAAATATGCTCTGCATCATTCCACAGGTGGCAATACATGCCCAAGGCAGGCTTCTGAACAGTGATCAATCTCTGACATTAGAGATTCATTCAATATTCACATCTTGCGCTTAGGTTTGGGGAATTGGTAGCTATTTCAAAATTATACCTCTGGAAAATGCTAAACCTTTATGTAGCATTCATACCAAATATTTGGTATTTTAATCATTTATTTAAGATAGCACTAGAACTAGTAAAAAATAATAATAATGAGCGTCTGACCTTTGGGTATTTCCTAAAATATGTATATTTAATGAGCACAGCAAGTTGTAAACAAACACAACCAGTGTTTCAAACAATCCCCAAAAGCCTTGAAAGTTAAAGGACTGACATTTTAGGTGAGTAAATAAGACTAATAATTATCTTCTTGTTCGGAGCCGATCTTTTGCTCTTTCACAGTGGCGACCGAGCGAGTTTAAGCCACGCTGAATTTAGTGAAACACAAATACGGGGGCAGAAAAGACAAGGGTGCGGTGGGGGGATTGAATTGTTTCTAGCGTGCACTGCCATTTTTCTTGGCGGTGATTGATGGCGGACATTGTTCAGTGGCTTTTAGTCACAGGCTTGTAATTGCTTTTTGATATTGTTACAAATGAGAAATTACTCCATCCCCATTACCGGAGCAGCAGATAAACAACGCAGAGAGCGGCGCTAGAGCGGGACAATGATAAGCCGAAGTCTGCAAAAAGCCAAAGCACCGACATTCACGTTCCACTTATCTAAAGCAGTGTTACTGTACATGTAGACAAAGAGCCCAGAGAGGGAGAGAGATGAGAGTCCTCTACCGCGGGCTGTTAATTACAGAGGAATGTCATTAGCCTGCCCCTCTTCCATCTCTGTTGGTTCACTACCAGGAGAAGCTACAGTGTGTAGAGCAGACAGAGGCCGGCCACAGTGTGACTCAATACCTCATCGTTTGTGAGTGATGCACAGCATCCTGACAGACGTAGAGCTAGTCGGCCTTTTAGAAATGGCAAATGGCCCCGTTGAAATGCTGAGAAGCACGTTGCTTTACTGGTTAAGTATTAATAACTGCGCTCAGTCGGACTTTGAAGTGGTCCAAGTTGACAAATGAATATGTCAGTATG
Source organism: Typhlichthys eigenmanni (assembly GCA_027564635.1). Lineage (NCBI taxonomy): Eukaryota > Metazoa > Chordata > Actinopteri > Percopsiformes > Amblyopsidae > Typhlichthys > Typhlichthys eigenmanni. Next base: position 1,628 of record JAODUK010070500.1, read on the forward strand.
TCTGCACAGCCATTGAGTTTGCATGTAAATGGCCGTCTGGGAGCTATTTAAATTATCTCTGACTGCTTGCATGTCAGTAACGTCTCGGGACGTCACTCACATATCATGACTGTTAGCCGTGCTTGACCTACCATGGACTCTCTGTTGCACCCATAGTCAATGAAGGGAGTCTGGCTAATCACTTATCGCTCCCATCATTGGCTGACGTTGTGCCAAGGTGACAAGCGACAGATCAGGCAGGGTTGAGTGTGTGTGTTGTTTCAGTGTGTGTGTGTGATTACTCACATGCTGCCAGGGTCAGAGGAGGTGTAACCTAGAGTTATAGCCACTAGGGACATGTATCTACATTGCCATGGTGAGCACCGTCTCGCTGACACCGTGACATTTTCCATATATCATAAACAACCAGGTCGTGCCCTCTTTGAGCGGATCAAATGTGTGTTAACTGTTCCCTGGTTCCATTCATATCTTTCATGGTGTCGTCCCTTAGTGCTCCGTGGGGTTTGTTCAGAAAGGCCACATGTTCTCAGCGTCGAACTAAACAGGAGGCAGGGAGCTAGCAAGCTCCCCTTGTGCCCTGTCAGCCCACATGCTCCAAAATGTCCTCCCTAGCACTCTCTCCAGGACAAGTCTATCCTCCTTCTCTTTCTCCATACATGTCCCTGTTTCCCTTGGTTTGCGGTGGGGACTGTGTGGGTAGATTGGTACTTGGCTAGCTAGAATTACCGTACCAGGGTCTGTGTTTTGGTGGGGAAAGAGTTAGCTGCTTTTAGTTCAGTGAAGCTGGTGTCTGTTTTAAACATAAAGACGCTTTTCCTCTCTCTGTCAACTCATGCTGTGATGTGTTGCAGTAGGATAAACAGAGTTTCTGTGTGTGTGTGTAAGTGTACGCCATTGACTTGACTGTGGAACTGAATTTTCATGGTATAGTTTGTGATTTTGAGTGGTATTCAATGTTGTAGTACATTTGTCCGTAATACATTATTGCCATGGCAACCACATGAACTCTGAACTTAGCTTCACAGGCTTCACTTCCCGCTACCATTTCTTTTCCAAGTCGTTTTGCGCACTGGAGGTGCAGTACAGTCCTAGCCGTAGCCTAGGTAGCGCTACAGCAAGTGGATACAAACGTCGTGGGAGCGGGCAGGAATGAAAGACACATGGTGAGGGTGGTGGTCAGGAATTTCCTCAGGAGCGGGTGGGAGTGGGATTAAGATAACAGGGTTCTGGTGCAGACCGCACACAGCAATATCCTCATATGTCAAATGTGTGGGCAGAGCTTGCTGCACGGAGAAGAATGTTTGTTTTGATTTGATTTTAAAGTTAGCAACGTTTTCTAGAATTACAGACCCTGCCTTTAACTGCAGCTAGCTGCCAACATCTGAGGCTCGTGCAAGTCAATTATTCAGTCAAAACACATCTTCATAAATACCCCTTCAAATAGAGTCTATTTGTTTGGGTTCTTTATTAACTCAATTGCAAACATACAGGTTGTTCTATTAAATTAAAAAGTGTTGCTTATTAGTGGTTATATATTCTAGCTTCATAATCATATTCCTAGAGCCATTTGTGGCTTGTTTTGATTTATGCAGACATGAGACATTGAGGGGGAAAACCATGTTTATAAAGAGCAACCCTCCAGGAATAGAAAGCTTTCCACAGAATGTGTCCCAGCCTTGGTTACAGAGAGTACAGTAGCTTGCATGCAGCTCTATCCAAAGCAAGGTACTGTACCACACCTAGTGCATGTGCTTCCTAAAAGATTCCTACGCCCTGCCCTTGGATATTGAAAAACAAGATCCCTAATTAATGAATAGGAAACTGTTGCACCACTCAGGATGACTGAGTTGGTGTTTCTGGCCTTGCATGTTGCAGGCTACATTAGCCGTGGCTAGCATGTCAATTAAGCTCATGTTGATGAAGAGTATAAGAGGTCCAGTATTTGTGTGTGTGTGTGTGTGTGTGTGTGTGTGTGTGTGAGTGAGAGAAAGAGAGAGAAAGAGAGAGAGAGAGACACACACACACACAGATGTGTGTCTTGCTAGAGGAAGCCATTTTGCATTCACCAACCATCAATACACTCCGTCTCTCTCACACTCCTCACAGAATACTAATAACCCCTCCGACCTCTCTCAGCAAACCTAGGGAAACGGAGGATAAAATATTCAACTGAACTTGTTTTTATTCGGGTGTTTTAACTCAAGGTTGTAGGTAATCTCCTATAGAGGGGATAGAGGCCGCTTCAGCTGGTTCACTACTTAGAACAAATATCTGCTAAGGGCAAAGAAGTCACAGACCTACAGCAGGTTATTTGTCACATCAGGCTGTGTAACACCCACTAAGGTACATCATTTTGTGTGTCACTGTGTGTATGTGTGTGTACCAAAGCTTAGGGAAGCAATATATTGGTTTTATTACTGGTAAATTCATACAAAAAGTTATTTGACATTGAGAGGAATGATTTGGTTTTGGGTTGAGCTGTCCATGGTGCTGAATTCAGTTCTCGACCACGTAGGGTACAGTCAAAATGATAACGTCATGGTAAGGAGAGGTGTATGTAATTATATCTCTGGACTGCATTGTCAGGAATGAGTCAACTGTGGGGACAATAGTTAATACATAATGTTTCTGTTTGCTAAATGTTAGTACTGTGCATGTGGCTACAGAATGGTTGCCACGTGCTTACTGTACTGTGCATGCATGCGTGCGCGCGCGCGTGTGTGTGTGTGTGCGTGTGTGACCTCTGCCTGGGCAGAGACAGTGGCAAGGGAATAGCACAGATGGATGGTGTCTCATTGTCCATTTGTCAGCATTATGTGGGGAGGAGCAGATAGAAGACCACCACAACTATCTATCTAAAGCATGAATAGATGCATGCATCATGCATAGATTAGACACTCCCTAGCTACAATATATGTATATGCTGTATATACATTCATCTAGCTAGCAGATAGATGGGTTGATGGATAGGTACAGTGGATATATGGATGGGGGGATCAGTGGATGAATTGATGCATATAGATTATTTACAAAATATATCTAATAATCATCTAATTTGATCTTTTAAAGCCGCCATATTGTCTATAAATGTCAAACATCAAGCCCCACCTGAAAGGTCAGTAGTATATGTTTGTACTCGAGCAGTATTGTGGGTCATGTGATTTTGATTATGGTTTTGTAGATCCCTTACCTCTTTAATGATGGACATTGTTTGCTGACAGGAACCTAATCAGTATATGCCATCTGCCATTGACTTTCATTGTTGTTTTTGCACTAGTATATATTGTCAATTAACTGTAGTTAGCTACATTTGTTTAAATTCAGACAAGAGATTAATCTTTCATGCGTCTTTTAAATGTAACTAGATTTATTAAAAATTAAAAAGTAACTTTAAAATGTAGATACTACCACAAATTTGTTTAATGACTAATGCACAGTATTTCCACTTGTGCTGTAGCACCTACGGCTAAAGTTATGATGAACAACAAAGGTTTACTTCCATGTGTAGATTTAATGAGTGCAGTCAGGTGGGGGTGGAAATCTGTTGCTGTGCATTGGCTGTCCAATGCCCCTAACTAGGTGTATGTGTGTGTGTGTGTGTGTGTGTGTGTGTGTGTGTGTGTGCGGGCATTTTGTTTGGATTGCTTACACACAAAAATGTTAAATAACACACAGTTAGTGAAGCCTTCCACTTGGGGAGCAAAACCACAGCCCAGGTCTGCACAACTATTCTCAGATCTGCACATTCTCAGCGTCACACTTTTTGCAAAACACTACACACAGTGATTTGCAAAATACTAAACACACACACAATCTACATTAGACACAAAGTCACATCTTTGTGATTTCAAAGCACTGCCTTACAAAATACCACACCTATGAAACAATCGATCAAACCTGCCCATCAGGTGAACAGACACTTAAGTGCTAAACTCTAAACTTACCAACCAGCCATAAGCACTATAACAAGGCAACTGGTGAGTTTACTGTACCTGCTGCAACAGAAATAGAAGATAACATTGTACAGTATCTACAGTATTTAGAATGTCCCAGGCCAACATGGTGGTAATATCACAATGTTGCATCATGCAGAATGGGGCCCTCCACCACCATGCCATCATAGGTCCTTACAACAGGTACTTACAACTTGCATTACAACATGTGAATACAGTGAGTGGGCCACCACATACTCCTTATGTCAGGACACTCCTCAATCAAGTCATGGAGAAGTCGTGGCCAAAATTATGCAGGGTATGTGCAAGGATGGATTCCCCATCCAAGAAAAGTCTTTCAGTTTTCAGTACTACAGGTAAATGTAACCTTTGGAAATGCATTGCTGTATTGTCTCATTGTGCATTGTGGTGAGGTATATCATTTTGCATTACTGGTGTGTTTTATTTGAGCAAAATATACATATACTTTACTCTAACAATTTCTCAGTATCATTAGAAAAGGACAAATGATAAAAGTGTTTTAGATTGAGTGTAGCAGTGGTTTCAATCAGAATCTGATTATGTGAACCATGTGTGTGCCATACGATGACAAAATGTGTTTTTTACATGTGTGTAGTTTTGAATGTGTTTGAAAGTGTTTAATTTAGCAAAATATCTGAGGTGTTCTGCTACTTGTATGTATGGTTGTGTGAATTGTGTGTAGTGTTTTAACAAAATGAGCCCTGTTTTCAAAATGGTGCTTAAGCAATCGAAAAAACCTGTAATGCCATTTGTCATCACTGTATCTGAGCCTGATGCATTGTAATCACTCTTCTACAGGCAGATATTATTCATAAGCAAAATAATAGTTTTACATCTAAACATTGAAACAATACTGACAGTCAAGGCTGCGTTTTCGTGCCCATGGGGTAAATGTGCAACAATTCCACAGGAGAAAATAGAACAATGCATAGAAAAGCCACATTTAAAAAGGTGCCTCTAGTCAGATGATACTGTAAGAGTTCCTCTGACTCAATACCAGTGTTGGCGTGACCAGGTGACAATATCAGCCAGTGTAACGCTGAGAGGGCGAGGCGAGTGCAAATGAGCAAAAAACAACACAGATTCCGTAAAAGCAACGACGCCCACGGCTCGTCCTTTAATTGAACTGAAAATAACTCAAACAGCGAATACAAACTCAAAATAAACAGGCGGGCACAGTCACATAATGTAGTAAGATCAGAAAACATGAACAATAACCCACGCCCTCTCCCAGCAGTCACCAGCCTATATGCCCTCACACCCACACGGCTGAAGGCAATCAGGCTGATCGCACGTGTGGGTGTGAGGCGCTGGGGATGCGGGCAGTCCTCTCCCGGCTGTACCCCACCGGCGAGACCAAGGGAATGTTACAGCCAGGATGGACTGGAACTAGAGGGAGGTATTCAGATTGACTGTTTTCTTATTTGTAGGTTTAACAGTGGCTGATGAGGTGGCCACTTAAATCCCCCACACATCCCATTACATTACCCACGGAGGGAACCAATAGATTGCACTGCCGGAAAAGAAGATCTGTGTAGAACCCCATGCACAGAACAGGCAATTTGTGTGTGAATTAAGTGAGGTGTGTGCACTTGTGTGTGTGGCCTTATTATTTTTATTTTGGTGGTGAAAGGTTTCCAGAAGTACTAATTATATCAAAAAAGAAACAATGCTTTAATAAAACCATTTTATATGATACTAACATTAATTTTGAAAGAGTTTATATTGTTGGTCTGGACTGTATTTAAGGCCTACACAAAACACAAACTAGACAGTTAGCTAGAGAGAATCTGTCTGTGCACCTTGCCATCCTCCACGTCTCCCTATTACTAATGTGTGACCACGCGTGACCCCCTCTCTCTCCCCCGCAATCCCCCTGAAGACAGGGCATCATTTAGGCCTCAACACGCTTCCCCTTAAATGCCTTGCTGCTGGGAGAACCAAATGGTGCGCTCTCCCTTTCCTCGTTCTCTCTCTCCAGTCCCAGCCGGAGGCGCATAACAAACGTGTACACTACCGTCATGGGCTAAGTTATAATAATAATAATAATAATAATAATAATAATATTGCTGGAATGATTTTGCCTTCGACGTGTACTGTATGTGTTGTTATGCTATTTCACATGATCAAATTATCTTTTGGCTCAGTGCTCAAATTGTTGTTTTTTTCCCTCAGTACGAGAAAACATATATGCAGTATTTAAGGTGTTACAAACACCTAGACTGGAGATATCAAATTCTCCTGCATGGCAATGTTTGCCTCAACTCCTGCGACTAAGTTTAAAATCTGAATAACTGCAGGGAAAATAAGCAAACAGTTTTTCTCTGTGTGTGTGTGTGTGTGTGTGTCTCTCTCTCTCTCTCTCACACACACACACACACACACACACACATCATGTTTATGCAAACACTTATTTAAATGTCCTTCCTGACTGTCTGCGGTGGCGAGGCACAGTGATGGATGGTGAGCGAAGCGCAGACCGTTTGCCAACGGCACACGCACATAAGCGAGCGTGGGGCGGCGTGACGCACTGTCGGCGCTGCACCTCTGATAATGTGCGCGGTGGGTGAGTCAGTGGGCTAGAGGGCGAGGGAGGTTAAAACACACGGCTGCCAGGATAGTGGGCGGACAGGGTGTTTGTGTTCACTGGAGAAGCCAGGCAGGTGTGCCCTGATTTCAAACTTGGAGTCACAATAAGACAGGCGTGTGCATTATTTATTTATTTTGTTATTTAGTTAGTTATTTAGACACATACAGGCATGGGGACAGTTGACAGTACACTCAGTGATTGAGAACCAGATGCCCTCCATTGCTCGCTGTTTGTGTTTTGAAACCACAATGTACATAGGGTGAGGAATAGGAAATATACGTGCCTATGTACCTCTGTAGGGGGAGGAGTAATAGAGGAGCACCAGCCAACCAGGACTAATTGGCCCTATACACTGTGTATATATATAAATATATTTATATACTGTATATACAGTATATATGGAAGGGGCTGTGCTCTGTTTCAAACCAAAACAATGTTTTGTCATACTGGTTTCATTTACAGTGGTAATTGCAGAACGTAATTATTCTGCATATGCTGTCTTGGTTAATGGGAAGATAGTGTGTTATTAATATTCCGATGTGCATGCTGGATATCTCTCTACAGCTGTGTAGCGTGGCACACTGAATACAGGATCGTCGCAATAACACAGGCAGTGTGTGTGTGTGTCTATGCGCAGGCAAACAAGGTGTGTGACAGTCTGCTGCCTCAGATGTTCTTCTTCAAGCGGCGAATGCGAACAACAAATAGGCATTAGTGTAGTAAACACCACACTGCATGTTCACTTACGCCCAGGAAGGAAATCTCCATCAGAGAAGCAAATGCAAAAGAGCCGGTAGTGACGTCTATTAGCATATTTTGTGAATGCAGGTGCACACGCGTGTTTGATTATGGCCTCTAGCATTGTTTCCCATACGCTGGCATCTCAAGAACGAGAACAATTGGCTCTTCACGTGCGCACATACACGCACACCTTCTCTCCACTGCTAGGCGTCGGGCCAGAAAGTTTACATCTTCTGAATACCATCTGCTGCAGAACGCACACCACTTAAATGGCTTTGCGATTTTAACCAACCACTGTCTTGTTTCTGGTGGGTGTTTACACTATGGCAAAAATCTCATTTTGCCTGGCCGTGATTGAAGAGCCATGTCCGGCTCATTTGCATGTCTAGAGCTGTTACCTGTTGATATGACAAGGGCCTCCTTAGTAATCAGTCTTAGGGTGCTGTATCAACGGCAGCCCCACATCTTCACTTCATTGTGACCTTCGCTCTAGATGTTTCTGCCCAAAATCGAGAAGGACCTCAAATATTCTAAGTGTCATTGAGAGCTGTTGTCTCTCTCTCTCTCTCTCTCTCTCTCTCTCTCTCTCTCTCTCTCTCTCTCTCTCTATTCCTCTGCTCTGTTTCAGATCAATGGCGTCCTGTTGCCCACCCATCTTATTGATACATTCTTGCTGTCACTGTAACTGGACACCGGTCAGAAAACACTCACCCTCCAAAGTCACCCACTGCTATATATAGATTAGTCAATTACTGATGTATAACGCATGCCTCACATTTACAGTTTCACCTTTTACAATTACATTCAGTCAGCGGTTCACAGTTGAGTTCTGCCATCTTATTTAAAGCTTTTTTCCATCTCTTAGTTCAGGGCTATTTAAGCTAATGGATATTGAGCATATTAATATATCTTTTTTTAGTCTGCTCTTGGCAAGACATTCAGTTTACTGCGTAAGCTGTATTGCGTATCTTAGAGCGTGATGATCAGCGGATCTTGGGGGTTGTTTGGCAACTGGGGGAAAAAAAAAAGCTAAGAACTAAGAGCTCTCTCTCAATCCATCTCTCTGACTGCACATACTCCCTTCCTACACACTTCGTTTTTCTGGCCTTGAACTGACTTCTTTTTTTTTTGCCACTATCACACCTGGCACCCTGTGGTACTGTAGTAATGATGTCCTCCTCAAAGCAGGTCAACCCAGCTAGACTGCAGCCTGTCAATCATGTGGGGGGGGGGGGATTGATATGGGAGGTCATTTCCTCAAGTGAGTCCATGTGTGAACCACCGCACAGTGTCACATGTAAACACACAGAACACACACACACACAGCCCGTGGTGGCCGGCAGATGTGATGTATATGATGTGTGAAAGAGGGTGACATGCAAGTATTAAGCACTCTAGGTGTAAGTCTCTAATGTGAACTGCTCATAGGCTAAAGTAAGGAAGGCTATTGGGGAGACTGTCGATGCCACTCAGCCAGAAAGGTGGGAATACCATCCATACAGAGGCAGATACTGTAGAAGTGTCATAAAGTGTGCTTTTAGCTACTGACTGACCATGGAACAATGTTGAACAGTTTGATTCAGCAGGGCTACAGCTGACTCAGTGCCATTCAGAGGAATGTATTACCGCCGTGTGATTGTTGTAGCTGACACTGCCCGCCAGTGGCAACATGAGCACTGGGACTGGCAAGGGTGCAGGTGTGCCAGTAGGTGAAAAGAGAGGAGCTGCTGGCTAAGCACGGGGCCACGCCCGGGATAGTGCCAAGCCCGCTGAGCTGCTACCACACCTCAGGAAGCAACATTGCTGTGAGCTTGCTTACTCCCATCTGCCTTTAGCTACAGTATACCCGAAACTCACATGCAGGTGTTGGCTTTGCTGTTTGGTTTGCAGGTCCAGCAGGAACTGATATAGCATATAGCAGCATAGTGACTGGTCTAATAAGAAGTTTTATAATCTTGTCAAAAACATTTTACATACAGTGGCAGTTTAATGTTTTAGTTTAACTGTATTTTAAGTTTATTAGTGTATTATATGTATTTTAGGCATTTTATTTAAAGATCATTGGGCACTAGTATGTAGCTTAGAATGCTAGTTTACTGTGAATTAGTCTGTCAGGTAGTAATATAAAATTGGTAACCACTTACCTGTGAACGGTTTATGGATAAAATGTTTGAGAGTTATTTGTATCTGTCAACCAAACTACACATTGAATGGAAAATAATGGAGCTGTGTATTTTTATTTGCTAAGTTGTCAGTCGCTGGTTTAATTGACTTTAATTGCTTAAGACGATTTTCGGAGCTGTCTCTCTAATAGCACTGGCAATTAGCTCTAAATTTGTTGATTTTCCTTTCCAGCCCAGCTACAAACTGTTTTTCTAGACAAAATTCAATATTGCTGTTGTGTGAGCAGAATGTATTATATTTGTTTTACTTCATTTACTTTACTAGATACTTTTTGTCTCCATTTTTGACTTGGCAACATAGTTGATATTCAGGTCAGTCAGGGTTTAGACCTCACCATGTACACCATCAGAATGTCTTCACAATGTACATATACCGTCATCATTTTTATACATTTCTAATACAACACAGTTATATAAAATCAATAAAACATTATTTAAACCTTCCTGCTAAGACACATCTAAAAACTTGATTGATTATTGATAGGTAAGCTATCCAGTTTCATGCTACTGTACAGTATGTTGACTGTCATTTATCTGACGCTTACTATAACAAAGTGTGAAAGAGTGAAGTTGATTAATACACACACACACACTGTATTTTCATCCATTGTGATGAATATGGGCTGCATCTAAAACATCTTGAAATATCTTTAATGTTTTATTAGCTAATTATGCTTCAAAGTATCTGAAATGTTTTTATTTTCCAGTGTTATAAACTAGTGAATACCAAACCCTCTTTCTAGTTTACAATGCATAGTGTACCATTATTTTGCTCCTTCGAGGACACAAATCTATTGGCTTCATCGGGCTTCTAGCCAATGCACTGCAGCCCACAATCAGAAATCTATGAGGTCTGCTTTCTCCCCCAGCCTAAAACATGTTTGTGTTTTCAGTATTATTCCTGAGCCCTTTCACATGCTGTTTAAGGGTATGATGTTAGAGCACAGCAAATGGTTTGTGAATTGATTTGGCACCTGGTTCGTCTGCCGCTCCAATACACAGCCCTGGGACCTCATGCCCAGGTGCTGACCTGCTAATTTTTCTTCTTGAGATGAGCAGAGGACAAGTCCTAGGCCTGAAGACACTAAATAGGACATTTGTTTTCTCTTTTCTTACTTTAGCCCTCCTTAATTAAATCTATGCAGAAAGTCTGGTCAGTGATCAGACTTATTCACCACCAAATGGTATACATGTCCTAGCTTGCCGTTACATCCTACCCAGTGCGAAATGCCAGGAGTCTCCTATCTCTGGCTGTATTTGAGAGCCCCTGGAACCATACTGATGGTTTTCACTATCGCTGTGACAGAGGGCAGGGCGAGAGCCGAAACTCGTGGCGCACACAGTGGAAGTATGAGTCATCATAAGCCATCGCTGCCGTCTTCATCCCTCTTGTGGGTTATTCCAATAGTTTGTGCTTATACTGCAAAGGACGAGGGAAAGCGAGGGAAAGCACATCGCCCAGGAACTAAATTTAACGTTCTCTGGCCTGTCAGAGCCGAGCTCATTTAACATGTGTCCACCTCTCCCTGTTCCTCTGTCACTGATATGTGTTTATACAAATTACAATGGCTGCTTTGTGCTTGCAGGGGCTTACCTCAATCTCTCTCTGCCCCACAGCGTCATTTAATGGCTCCATCACTCTTAGGCAAGATTTCACTATCATTTGCTGGGCTCTGGCCAGCTCTGTGCCTGGGCAGGCAGCGAGGGCCCTGGGAGTCCTGGAGCTCCAGAGCTCCATGATTATCCCTTTCAGTCAGGCTGGATGGAAGCTCAGCTGGCTGGACTAAAAGCCCAGATCAGTGCCTCTCCAAATGGTAGTCAAAGCCCTGCAGCTAACCCCTTCTTTCTTCAAGCTGACTAGCTGGCAGGGCTGAGGAGATCTAAAGGGGAGATAATGAGGTGAAGAACATGTGTGCCTCTCTCTTACCCTACAATGCAATGTAACATTTCATTAGGCAAATAATAAAATTGCTGACATTGTCTTTAGATTCCAGAGGGCTAAAGGGGAGCTAGAGTTGTTTTCAAGTTGCCTTATGCTGAGGTCACAATACACGATTTTAGCCCAGTTTTCAGCTCGCCGACAAGTTTTTTGAACTCGCAACTCGGAGGGAAATCACAGCATGTTCCCATTAGCGACGATTGTGTGGTGTGAATTGAAACGCAAGCTGGTTAAATATCTGGACCTGTCGGGGAGTCCAAATCCTGTAGTATGAACGGTATTGTGACTGGTAATGACAGCAGCGACAACCTACAGCCAATGAGAGCGCAAGACAAGGTCGAGATTAAAACAAGGGGTAGTAAAAGCCTTCGTAATAATTTGAACTGCTTGAAGAAACATGCAAAGATACTGGAATAATTCACGTCTCTGAAACACGTATCCCTTGTCTATAATGCTGTATTTGATTCAAATGATTTTAACCAAATTAGTGGTTAGAATTGTGTGTAGCCCAGTGTGTAGTGTGTAGCCCACATTAGTGGTTAGAATATAAGAATATCTTGAGAAATGTACCGGCTCCATGTTAACAAGGTGCGAGCACTACTACAGAGGCATAGGCATATTACATGTTGTTTGTGAGATAGCCTATGCTAAGACCTATAGGCTATACTTGTGAAACAATCTATGTCCAAGCGTAAGTTTGACATTGTAGGGTGAAACATCTTAGTAGTGTGTGACCCCGTCGCCAATCAGTCATGTGTGAATCACACAGCGACATCAAGACCCGATTACAAGAGAGACAGTCGTGTAGTGTGTGCTGCACATCGATCTAACGACGTTGAGTCATGTAGTCTGAACACCTAAACCACACCCGTAGCTCACGCTGATTGGCAAAACATTAGCTTTACCGGCCTGAAACGACAATATTATTTATTCATCAGTTATTACCACGAGTCTGCTTTGTAGTGGTGATGAGAAAGAAATTGGCTCAGCTAAATGTAGTCGACATTGTTATTCACTCCAAACCCCAGCTGCCAAAGACCTTAGTTAGTATCACAGTAAACAGTTTGAAACAGTGCTCCCCAAAGATATATGAAATCTAAAGTAACAACTTAAAATCCCAAGTTAACTGGGGCACGTGAAATAATTTGAAACTACACCTCTCCATGGACTCAGTCCAGCGAGTGACACTGCTAACCTTATCCCGATATTAGCCTTTAAAGTAACCTTAATTTATCATTCCATGACATTTAGCCTGTGTAACACTAGTAAACATATACATACAGATTCCCTTACTTTTAAAAGACTGTCTCTCACAAGCTTCCACAATCTCTCCCTCAACTCCCTGCTTACCATTTTTAGCCCACTAATCTGTGCTGCAATACTTCTTTTAACCTACGGAACATATTACTCCTTTTTTTTTCCTCCATCCCTCATTCCTGCTCACTCGTTTGAGGGTTTTAAATAATTCATAGCAGGACAAGGGAATTTGTATCTCTCAGGAATGTGTCCTAAGCTGTCGCTGCCAGTGGCAGAAGCTGACTGCAGGCTAGGTTTACAGCCAGAGGGAGGTGTTTGTTTCTGGGAGCTTGGATCCATTACTGCCCAGGCACCACAAACCCACTGTCGCATTCACCAAGATTCATGGTGTTATATGCACATTGCGACAAATGTCTATGCTCTTTGTTTTCTTTGCATTATGGTAGTGTAATTGTGTGCCATGTTCTAAGGCAGCATCATCTAATTGCAATTTGTATCCTCACGTGTCCCCACTAGCATCACTGTTTGCTGTCTGGTGATTTCTGCTCCCTGCTGCGCTCCTTTTCACAGCAATTCTCAGTGAAATAATGCATTTTTCTAAAGCGAGTGCTTCACCTCTGGATAACTGCTACTGGATTTTTAATGTGATCCCCGTAATGTACCCTCGTTCATCTCAACACCGCATGACACCTTGGAGGTAATTGTGAATCCATTAGGTGGAATCTTTGTAATTACGCCGCGCTGTCATGGCCCCGGTTATTGTACCTAACACACTTCCACATTCTCCCTGAGCGTCACATCTCCGATTAGGCATGTTGTGATTCTGTAATGGGACTGTAAGGCACTACCACTTTTGTGATGTTTTCCGACTAGCACAAACAGCTCAAAAGACAAACAAATGCAAATAAATCTCAGATGTAATGACACTGAACACCTCTGTGTGCTCCCACAGCTGAATAACAGAGTCAGCACTTGTCATCAGCTCATTTGCAACATTTGCGACATCATAGACAGAAAGCACATGGTTTACAATTTTACAATTTTAAGCTGAATGTACAAATTGAAATATTATCCATTATTAGAACAGAATGATTTAATGCATGAAATACTTAATATATCACATCAGCAAATTAGTATGGAATATTACCAATAAGCTTCTAACGTGTGACATAACAAATGGCATTCTATTTAATTAGATTTTAATGCTTTTATTGAAAGTGACTTACAGTGAGTACAAATACAGTATTAAGAAGGGGTAAAGTAGTCTGTTGGAATCTAGCATGATGTTTAAAAGCACACTAGGCGCATCGAGGATTAACGCCAGGCCTTTTCGGCTGAGAGTCCACCATTAGTAGCCCATTTTGCACTGCTCCTTTGGTGTTATCTTCATACTTTATGCATTGAAGCACTAGCTGTGTTTATATGGACCCTGACATTCCAATTGGTATTGGTTTAAATGCCCATGCTGAATGAAAATGCACCATATAAACACCTCAATCAGAATAGAAAGGCCTAGCCCGATTTAAATTTCATTAGGAAGGGGTAGTTTAAATTGTCTCATAACCTGATTGAAATAAGAATCATACAGTACCATGTAAACAGTTTAACCAAATTTCTTCCGGTTGCATTCTTTTGCATATACACCAAGTCTTAAAATGTAGGCCACTGTTGTTGGTTAATGCTGAATTGATTAGAGACAAAGAAGTATTCTGCGCAGCCACTGTAAGTCTAGACAAAACAATTGCGATAAATAAGTGAATGAGAAATACGAAGACTGTACAGTATATCCCTCCAGTCAAACAAAGCCTCACTTCCTGAAAAGCCATTTTGTTAGTGGGACATGTTATATTACTGAGCATACATAATGTGCACATGATAAATATATATTCCAATTAATTGCGAAGGCTCATGTAAACACCACATCGTACTGCCCTGCATGCTGTAGATGTCTCCCTGCTCTAACACACCTGACTCAGCAGGAAGACTATGGGTGCGTTCTGTGGACTGAACGTTCTGAACGTTCAGTTAACTTTTTCACTGAACTCGCAAACGTTCAAAATGTTCTTGATCTACTTTCAAAGACATTTGCTCCATTTTATGGGCGTGGCGAGTGTTTCTCCTTCCTGTTTGGTAACCTGCTGTTCAGTCCACTGCCGTTCGCGTTCATTGAACTTGTAGCAAACGTTCCACCATCCTGAACGCAGGGA
>JAODUK010070511.1:0-25805 GCA_027564635.1 Typhlichthys eigenmanni
CCAATGTGCGCATTAAGGGAGAAACGTGTGGCTTCACATGATGTTCCTGACCAGACAAAGACACTTCACTGCCTTGAATACTTCTAATGGAATAGCCTCCCCCTCCCACACTGATGGTAACCACAAGCCCTGAGTCTGGGGAGCTGTGACACCTTCAGAGCACAGCATCACAGATGTTAATTATCACTATTTGAAATGTTGGAGAAGCAGCCACACTGTGGATGCTAAATATATTATTCTGTCTGCAAAGGCACCTGGGTGTTGGCTGGATACCTCTGAACTATGATTAATTAATAAATAAATGAAATCATGGCTCCTTCAGATTAGCTGTTAATAATTGAGCCTTAACATATTGTGTTTTGTACAACACATATTTAAAATGCTGTATCTATCAAGGCCAGTACATTTGGCAAAGTCTTGGAAAAGGGAAAACAGAAATGGACTGACATCTTTATGGTAAATAAATGGTAAATGGATTGCATTTATAACGCTTTACTAACCTTCCGGCTACTCAAAGCGCAGTGCAGTATTGCTCGAGGACACTTCAACACTTGGTGAGGAGTTAGCCCGGCCCGGGATGGAACCAGCGACTTCTGGATCACCTGTCGCCCTGCACAACACACACATACACATCATATTGAGACAAGCAGAAAAATGTTTACTAGCATAATTAATCTATGGAGCAGTGATTAATGCATGTCAAGCTTTTGAATAAAGACCCCCCACTGATAGGTGTTTTTTTATAAACAATAACTTATGTGTTTGTGTGTACCAGTGATTGGGGAATATGAATATATGTGTGTGTGTGTGTGTGCTTGTTAACAAAGAATTTCCATAGAATTATGACATACTTCATCAATCTTTCTTTCTTGTCCATGGTCTTTCTTACGTTGTTCCTCTGTTCATACAATGTGTGCTCATGCAGGACCTGCGGTGCTTTAAATCGGAGAAGACCAACCGCGGTGTGCTCCAACAAGGCTGGATTGACACCCAGGACCCCATTATGTGTTCCTACAAGCTGGTCAGCGTGAAGTTTGAGGTGTGGGGGTTACAGACGCGCGTGGAGCAATTTGTACACAAGGTCAGTACGTGCAGGGTGCATGTGTGCTTTGCAGACGCCCTGCTGTATTTTCTTCATATATTTTCTCCCTATTGGAATTTGATCTTAAATGTATAATGGCCAATGTTCCCTTGCAAAACATCTACACGTTCACTGATGTCATCTCACTTTCAATGACCTTCCCTATAAGGTACATATACTCCAAATGACGTTGTACCAAACTCTATATCACCTTCTGCTCTGTGTTTCCCCTGGGTAAACTACACCACTTCTCTCCTTGCCTGAGGCATACAGAGTCTCTCTCACACACACGCGCGCGCACACACACACACACCCACACATACACACACACACACACACACACCACACACGAGAGCAATTACTCATAATGGTCATAGCAAGAAGTGACTCATATTCATCATTGTTCTCTCAGGGTGAGAGTAAAAGTGTTGAAGAAGTTTGTTCCCACTCTCTCAATAGCCTTTAAAATGTCCTCTGACTCATGTTCTGTCCTCTGTCCGCCTGCCCATCTGTCTCCCTCCATTGTCCTCCACCGTTAACACCCAACTGTTCTTTCCATTGGTTTGTTTTTTTGTACCCCATCCAGGTGATTCGGGATGTCCTGTTGCTAGGACACAGGCAGGCCTTCGCCTGGGTGGATGAGTGGATTGGTATGTTGGGCGTTGGTTGTGTTGGGGTTGATAATACTGTAAATGAGAGCACAAGCTGAGATGTCTCTCTGTGTGCCCTGCCCTCACCCAGACATGACCATGGAGGAGGTCAGGGAGTACGAACGCGCCACACAGGAAGCTACCAACCTCAAGATCGGCACCTTCCCTCCCGCCATCGCCATCACGGAGACCGCCTTGCCGTCCAGCGCCCGCAGCGGCACCAACAGCGCTCCGTCCACACCCCTGTCCACGGAGGCGCCCGACTTCCTGTCCGTGCCCAAAGACCGGCCCCGGAAGAAGTCGGCTCCCGAGACCCTGACCCTGCCGGACCCTGGGCGCAGGAACTCGGGCTTCCGGCTTGCGAGTATCTTCTCCTGGAACTCCAGCCCCCAGCCGGAATGAGGGACCCCCTTCTTCCTCCTCACCCACACCCCTATCCCCACTTGTGGTCAAGACCCTCTGTGTGTACAGCAATGGAGGAATGCTGCCTAGCACGTTGTGGTGTGGTCTCTGCACCCCCTTCAGCAGAGCCGCCGGTGTTCAAACAAATACAAACGAAGCCCGCTCTTAGACCGCCTTTAAAGGCACGGACAGGTATTCCGATCTCCCATAATCTAATAGAGAGGGGATGCGACGGTATCGTAAGCCCAGTGCAAGTCAAACAAAAGGAGTTTAAGCCTTTCTCGCCCGTCTCACCGCAGAAACATAGTCACCGTGCCGTGCATCAGACAGTAACATTGCCACTGCAATGTAAACACGGCTCATAAAATGGATTATGGGTCTGTTTGATTTAGGTGTAATTTAGGTGCAATGAGCAACTAATGGCAATTAGTCAACATGTAGCTTTCAGACTGTTGCACCTAAATCAAAACGTGTTTCATTTGTATTAGTGATCCTTTGTTTACCCTGCACGGCTGTGACTAGGGTCCATTAGTAATGTCAGGAGTAGTGTACATTCCGGAAAAATTATTTTCTCATGCAACATTTCCCATAGCTTTCGTCTCAGCCGATCTCTCAGGGTGTGTTGCCACGGTCTGCTGCCTAGACAGCAGCATGATTCACTTATACTTTATATACTGGAATATTCTTTTTTTTATACTTTGCATTAAAGTCATCCCATTGGTACTGAAAACTGCAGCTTGTGATTCGACATATCTGTTTGTGTTGGACTTGTTTTAATTGATTATTGTCCTGATTCTTGGCCATTAAGTATTAAAAAAAAGCTCTTCACAAAATATTTCTTTTCATGAAAGTGAGGTGATTGTTTGGTGTAAATATCTACATTCAAGAGCTAGTCAAGAAATAAAAAAACATTCAGCACTCACTCTACTTTAAAACGTTTCCTACATTCTAATGGGTTTGGTTAACAGTGTCTCTGAAATGGTGGTTTTTATAATGTGATATTGAGTACAACCAGTGTGTCTGGTACAACCACTACTTTCAGATATTTGCAACATAAATGTCTTCTTAGTTTTTCTTGTGAGATCATAAAATAAAAATGTAAATGTTGTGATTTAATTGTCTTCTTTAAAATTATTACATTGACTGGTAATCAATTTCAGCTCTATTCTTTTGCAGTCATATTGTTACGTTTTGTATGCTGTAAACTAAATAAAATAATTACTACTGTAAGAGGGGAATTATTTGGATGTAAATGCCACAGTAATTCTCAGACCACACTGATTGCCTTTTGCACCTATCAAAGGCTAAATTAGCAGTAAACATTTTAGTCTGTGATGGAAAAAATATAACCAGGGCTGGATTGGGACTCATTTTCAGTTCGGAGTTGCCTGGTACACCGGCCAGCACGTTTTGGGACAGGGGTAAGGGCAGTCGACCTTTATGCACTAATGAAAATTTGACATTTTGTATTATCATGAATTTTTTTGGTGCTTAAATATAGATTACACACTTTTGATTAAAATATCTCAACAATACGAAAGGAAGCTTTCAAGTTCACTGCTGACACCTCCCCACAACAGGCAATTTCTTACATGTTTGGCCAATTACACCTACATTTGCCCATTATTGTTACTGTCAGATAGAGTTTCACCTCTCTATTGTGAAAAGAAGTGCACAAATGTCAAATTTGTACTTAACCGGCCCCACAACAGGTTAGTCCTGTGTGTTTTCAGCCTATTATGCCTATATTTGTCCATCATAGCACTGGGAACCTATCCTGACAGTTGGGAATGTTACTGTCAGATAACATTGAGTTCAATATGAAAGGAAGCTCACACATCTCTCACACTGCTGACTTAACTCCCCACAACGGGTCAGTTCTGTGATTTTCAGCCTGTTATCATTTATATAATGCATCATAACATTGCAAATGTATCACCATTAGCATGTGAAACCAAAACAAATGCTCTGTGGGCCACACACAAACACACACACGACTACAGTGCATGCACGGGCCAGATATGATAACAAAGAACGGAGAAGTTACAACACAATAAGTGAAATTTCTTTCTCTGTCCGGACAGTTACTCTAATCTGTACATATAAAATAGTTGCATGTATTCGTGTAATAATGCTAATGAATGTTTTGACAATGTTCATCTCAAATGTGTATATTCTTATTTCTGTATCATTATTCTTATGTAACACTGAACTTGATTGAAATTGTTTTATTTTACCAGCAACAACGAGTAAGATATTATTTGCACGTCAGTTCCCTGTACCCTGAATGTCACACACCATGGCCATGGCTTCACTGACAATGCATCTCTCTTAACTGAATCTGAATGTATTTTTGCAAGGCACATTGAGGGCTTCCACAGTTCCACAGTTCCAACGTAATTTCTGTAGCATAGCAGAAATTCAAATTCATAATTAAAAACATTAAACAATATCTCGATTTATTCATTTTATAAATTGTTATAATGAGTAGCTCTACATCACAACATCCTGCAACGTATAATGCTAATGCCATAATGCCAATGCTAGTCAAGTCAAATTAACTTAGTACCTATTTTCTTGCTTATTTATTATTTATATATTCATGTATTGAATCAAAATGTAAATGTAGGTAGGTTATATTGTATCTCTCTACTGGTTCACACTGCAAATATGTAGGGCTATCATTCTACATCAGAAAAGAAATCAGGTAGACTCAGCTGAACATTTTATAGATGTACGTTTTATTTTGAAAAACCCGGAAGTCCTATTTTCACGGCGCGACACCATGAGAACAGCGGCTTGAAGCTATGCTACATGATTACATACTGGGTTTAACCTGGCTGGATAAACAATACATTTGTTGTCATGAAGTTGGTTTACTGTAAGGTATGTAAGTGTGACGATACAAGCCTTAACCCAGAGGCTTTTGTTTCCTTTCCTTCTCCTTTATTTCCTTAACGGTGACACGGCTCTCCTAATTAAACCTCAAGGTTGTGATGACTGTTAAACACGTGATGTATTCTTACTTGGTTGGGTCACATTTTTCACGGTGAATAGAAGTGAAATCAACGAACTGACTGACACCCGTAATATCACTTGTATCTACAAACCGCTTGTTTAAATCATAATGATGTAGGCATAACAACCGTGTATGCAAACACAGAACTATAGACCATGAAACACTATGCCAGTGGTATGAAGCTGCATCAGCCAGCTTTATAAATTGTTTTTATATTTCCATCAGCGTTGACTCAGCCCCGAGGCTTCTGTGGAGAATGGTGGGCTATGACCCTGGAGCTCAGGGTGCGACCCTGGCCCCAGAAGAGGCGGCCCTAGCTGGTTCAGCTGCTGGGATGGTCACTCGAGCACTTATCAGTCCCTTTGATGTGATTAAAATCAGATTTCAGGTAAAATGTTTGAAGTTGGGAATATTGAACCACGAGTTAAAAGGAATATTGATCTGGTTCTTCTGCTAATTTAACCCTGATGTTTGAGCAGTGGCAGTGCCTCTGTAATGACTGCAGTTTCATTGCTGTAGGCCTACTTATTTAGTAAGTGCAGCCAGGCAGCCTTATGAAATAGTTGTAGACAGCATTGTGGCAGCAAAGATACTGGAATAATCCAGTCCCTCTGATATTTGGGTATGCTACATGCTTGTGGAATGTTAGCTGTTTGTTACATTTAGAGTTGGTTGTTTGAGTTTTCAACTGCTGTTGCAGCCAAATACTGATACTTTTAACAACCTTCATTCAGGGTT
The DNA here is from genome assembly GCA_027564635.1 of Typhlichthys eigenmanni. Classification (NCBI taxonomy): domain Eukaryota; kingdom Metazoa; phylum Chordata; class Actinopteri; order Percopsiformes; family Amblyopsidae; genus Typhlichthys; species Typhlichthys eigenmanni. The sequence goes on from JAODUK010070511.1 coordinate 5,891, forward strand.
TATATTAAAGTGTTTACGTTTAATTTAAGGCACTTTACCATGTTAGGTTTAGCTGCTGCTGCTCTGAGATGTAATGCAAAGGAAGTACAGCTGCTTAAACAACTCTCAAAATAAAGACATTCTGACCACATGGACCATGCACTACAAGAACCCTACAAACAACCAAACCAGGCATGCATGACCAGCCCAGAATCAGATAGAATCATGAAAGCTTTGCATTGCATTATAATCATAACTATTAGCTACATCGCTTTACCGTATTCTTCCACAGTTGCAGATAGAGCGCGTGTCTTCACTGAGGCCAGAAGGAAAATACCGGGGATTATGTCAAGCCTCCCGTTGCATCCTGAGAGAAGAGGGTCTGTCTGCCTTCTGGAAGGGACATATACCTGCTCAACTGCTGTCTGTCTGCTTTGGGGCAGTGCAGGTATTGGCAGTGTAAACCGTTTGTGTACAGTACACTGTGCACACTGTGCTTCTTGTTGTTATCATCAGATCAAAACAACTGAGACACCCCACACATTGAAAGGCATTGTGAAGTCAAATGATTGCTGTTGAGGGCGGTGTTTGCCACTTGGTTTATGTTCCTATTTTCGGAGTGAGGGCTGTGTAGACGTACCAGATTATTTTTTTCAGCACGCACAGAGAACGGTTAGATAGCGAAATGCAAGGAAATATTTGGTAAATTTGACAAACAATACAAATTGACAAAAAGTCACATTTTATTTTGATTTGAGTTCAAATTTAGCAAGCGTTCTACAGAACGGCTGACCCTGCCTTTAAGTAAGACTATAGAAGACTACGTCTTTGACGTATCACATGTGCACAATCAAAATCGGAAAGTATACTTTGGCCTCTAACCAGCACAAAAACTGATGCAAGACAGCAGATCTACATCAGTCGCTGCCAGTAACCATTCCTTTCTCTGTACGGTAGGTAATGGCCAGTGGTTAGAGTATTAATGCCTAATTAATTCATACTAAGTTAATGCCTAATTAATATTAAGTATTAATGCTTAATTAATCATTTGTGTTTTTGCTTGATTAATCATTGTGTTTTTCCTTGATTTATGAGTAGTGTTTTTGCTTGCCTTGCAGTTTGCCAGCTTTGAGTTTCTGACTGAGGCGGTGCACAAGACGACCCAGTTTGACAGCCGGACCGCAGGAGTGCATTTTGTGTGTGGTGGACTGGCTGCCTGCTCTGCTACAGTAGCCTGCCAACCTCTGGACATGCTTCGGACACGCTTTGCAGCCCAGGGAGAACCAAAGGTGACATCGCTTTTAAATTCTATTCCGGTTAAAGGGGAAGTTAGTCATTGTGGCACTGGCCACTAGGCGGTGAAACAAAAGGGGGGGTCCACTCACACCCTGGGAACTTCAGGGTGGTGTGTGTTTGTTTGTGTGTGTGTGTGTGTGCATGTGCGAATGTCTTGTCCAGTTGACTGCTTCCAAGCAAATGCTGTAATATAGGATTTCATGATGATTAGAACTAATTAAAATTAGAACGCATGCCACCTAATATATCCCAGACATGCACCATTTTTAAGAGATAATCAAGATTAATGGCTTCATCAGTTGGTTGGTCAGAATACTTTGTCTCATTTACATATGTTTACACTATGGAATATACCATGGCCAAAACAGGAGGTTAGCTCATGTGTGCGCTTTACTTTTTCACGCTTGTGATGTATTATTATTTCACTGTGACTGTAGTTAATAAGTGGTGCAGTGACGGGGCGATAGGTGATCATGTACTCTCTGGTTTGTACCCCACTAACTCCTCACCAAGTGTCGAGGTGTCCTTAAGCAAGACACCTAACCCTAACTGCAGATGTCTCCTTGCATGGCTGACATCGCCATCGGTGTATGAATGAAAGAAAGAAATCATACTTTATTAATCCCCCTTAGGAGAAATTCATTCTCTGCATTTAACCCATCCCCGAAGGGAGCAGTGGGCAGCCACTCGTGCGGCGCCCGGGGACCGACTCCAGATTGAGGCCAGTGTCTGGTCAACAGCACTGACTGGAGGGTGAACCTGACATGTTTGTAATGTGTGTGTGAATGTGAGACAAATAATGTCAAGCGCTTTGGATAAAAGCAGTCCATTTACCATTTAATCATGTGTCATCTGTTTGTTTATCATCTAAGGTTTACAGGAACCTGCGACAGGCAGTGTCTAGAATGTACCGCACTGAGGGAGTGCTGACGTTTTACCGTGGCCTGGCACCGACGTTGCTGGCTGTCTTCCCCTATGCTGGTTTGCAGTTCTTCTTCTACAATGTCTTCAAAAAGGCTTCAAAAAGAGTGGCTTCACCAGTGAAGAAAGGCAACACTGTAGGTCAGTATAATCTTAATATATATGGTATCTTATCACACTATAGGCTATTCTATAGTTAACCTTCACTGTGGGTGGGCAATATCCCGGCAACTGTGTATAGATGTACATAATATTATTTTTTTTATCTCAGAAATGGTTTAATGGTCATTTTGATAATCAATTTAATAAAATGCTAGGAAATGTGAATGTAGCTCTGTTTCACATTGCAGTACAGCAAAATCTTTACGAAAAAAAAGACATTTATTTTGCGCTACATTATGTGTTGAGCATATCCTCAGCCGTAACCCTTACAAAGGAAGTAATCAGTGTTTCCATAATCTTAAAATATGATAGTTTATTTGAGAACGAAAAAAAAAAAAAAAAAAAACGTTTTCTGTTCTTTGTCCTTATATTTAAAGCTACACATAAAGCGTAATTTAGACATTTGTCAGCTATCAGTGAGTGAAATGCTCAGTGAGGATGCTGGAGCTGTATTTTGTTGGTTGCCCAGTAGATGGCGCCTCCCTAGTTTGTCTGTCTCAAGAGGCAGCGAGGAAGTTTTACTTAGCCTACTAATTTAGGGCAGGTGAGTGAAGGGTGAACAGACGCCTGTTGAGAAACTGTTTATGACCGCACGCTTACATTTGTTTATATACTATTGCATATAAGTGAATGCATTTAGCACACAGGGTAAATGCACCAATATTATTAACTCGTGGCGTATTTAATTGAATTTGGTTTCACAACTACACATACACACTCGTTAGCCATTTGCCTGACCAAGACCAAAGCCTGCAATAGCCCAGAATACAAGATCATCAACCATGTACAACGACAACTTGTGAGTAAACAAACAGCGGCAGCAATAACGGGTCTAAACATACGGGCACATCACCGAAACAGGCGTAGGCAGTCGATCAAAAGGAAGACGGCAGCATAGAAGAGGATGTCTAATCTGGTTGATGACCCCTGCCTACAGAAAACTAACAAGCCCCCGTTGGAGCGCTGCTATGTTGGAGTTTACCCCGGTGGACAAGAGGGTGGCCTAACTACGCCTGTGTTGTGGGGGGGAAACTGACTGTTCTGTCTGAGCATATGCACCACATAGGAGTTCGGATTATTCGGCCTTCCTGGAGACCCTGATTGGACTCCTGTATGGGGCTCCAGTAGGGGCCTCCATAGTTCTGCTGGGAGACTTCAACGCGCACGTGGGCAATGACACCTGGAGAGGTGTGATTGGGAGGAATGGCCTCCCCGATCTAAGCCCGAGCGGGCGTTTGCTGTTAGACTTCTGTGCTGGTCATGGACTGTCTATAACAAACACCATGTTCGAACATAAGTGTACGTGGTACCAGAGCTTTGGATGTGGAGGGATTGTCTTGGATGACACGCCTCTTGCACATTGCGTGAAAGTCAGGGACAGTGCCAAAAGAGTGGCAGGCTGGGGTGGTGGTCACCTCTTCAAAAAAGGGGACCAGTGAGTGTGTGCCAAGTACAGGTGTATCACACTACTCAGCCTTCCTGGTAAAGTCTACTCCAAGGTGCTGAAGAGGACGGTTCGGCCGATTGTCGAACCTCAGATTGAAGAACAACAATGCGGATTCCGTCCTGGTCCTGGAACAACGGACCAGCTCTTTACTCTCACAAGGATCCTGGAAGGGTGCCTGGGAGTATGCCTTTCCAGTCTACATGTGTTTTGTGGATCTGGGGAAGGCGTATGACCGGGTCCCCCGGTAGATACTGTGGGAGGTGCTGCGGGAGTATGGGGTGAGCGGGTCCGTTTTGAGGGCAATCCAATCCCTGTATTTCCAAAGCGAGAGCTTTCTACAGATGATCGGCAGTAAATCGGACTCGTTTCAGGTGGGGGTTGGTCTCCGCAAGGGCTGCGCTTTGTCATCAATCCTGTTTGTGATATTCATGGACAGGATATCGAGGCGTAGTCGTGGTGAGGAGGGGTTGCGGTTTGGTATTCTGGAGATCTCATTGCTGCTTTTTGCAGATGACGTGTTCCTGAAGGCATTATTGGTCCATGACCCCCAGCACTCACAGGATTGGTTCGCAGCTGAGTGTGAAGCGGCTGGAATGAGGATTAGCACTGCTAAATGTGAGACCATGGTTCTCAGGTGGAAACCGATGGAGTGCCTACTCCAGGTAGGGAATGAGTCCTTACCCCGTTAGCCCATTTTGTACACAATTGAGGTGCAAAGTAGTGAGTAAGGGTGTTTCTGTATACTATTTCTCCAGCCGTGGTCACGTGGTGTCATAAATGAATGTATTATGAGAGGTATTTATTGAAGTCGGACTAAGTAGGACATCAGTGAAGGCCTACGTGTTTAATGCACGGCCCGACACTGTAAGGATGCCTCCTGGGCGCCTCCCTTGGCAGGTCTTCCAGGCACGTCCAGCTGGGAGGAGACCTCAAGGAAGACCCAGGACTAGCTGGAGAAATTACATCTCCACACTGGCCTGGGAACGCCTCGGGATCCCTCAGTCAGAGTTTGCAAATGTGGCTCAGGAAAGGGAGGTTTGGGTCCCTTGCTGGAGCTGCTGCCCCCGCGACCCGACTCCGAATAAGCGGACGAAGATGGATGGATGGATGGATGTCTGCTAAAAGTAAATGTCAATTACCTTCTTTATTTTGTCGCCTGTCCAAGGTAACCTGAACAGCCTTCTCTGTGGCAGCGGTGCTGGAGTGATTAGCAAAATGCTCACGTACCCCTTTGATCTATTCAAGAAGAGACTTCAAGTTGGGGGCTTTGAAGAAGCCAGAGCCCACTTTGGGCAGGTAAACACAGCTATAATAATTAAAACATTAATCTCACATTTATCAAACCTAAATGTATTTTGATTCTGATGTTCAATTGTGTTGAATCATTCATCACTCTGTTTCCCACTTCTAGGTGCGGAGTTACAGAGGCCTTTTGGACTGCGTTGTTCAAATAGCCAAAGAGGAGGGCCTCAGGGGTTTCTTCAAAGGACTTTCTCCCAGCCTAGTGAAGGCTGCATTATCAACAGGCTTCACTTTCTTCTGGTATGAGTTTTTCCTCAATTTCATGCGTAACATCAAGGAGACGCAGAGCGCAATTACATATCCAAAGGACTCAAAGTAATGAAGTCCAAACTAGTCATTTATAGCTTCTTTTCTGTTTGTTTACATTCAAATGGAAATCAATCATTGTATGCGTTAGTATACCTTGTGTCACACAAACATTGCAGGTATCACGTTTTGTTTGAAGCAGGTCTCAATTTTGAAATATAGTACATTTTCTAATAAGTGTGATGGTTAAGATGTTGGTGTTGTGTCTTAAGGGTGACATCACACACAATAAGTCCTTGTTTTTCTTACGTCTATGGTCCAAAGGTTTTGTTTATTTATTTAATATTTGAGTTTGGGTTGGGTTGTCTGCTTTTAAAGGGAATGTGCTGGGATAACATATGGAATGTGTGTTTGTTTTTGCCTTTTGTCTTTCTTTCCTTTTGCAATATGCATTACTGTTATGTCATACCTCGAAAGTTGATGCACTTTTTTGTGTTTCATGGAAATACACTTGTTTAAATGAATGCAAAAATAGTACAACTTTAAAATATCAACCATTCCCTGACGTTTTTGACATGTGTTCATATTGTACACTTGTATACATTTTATTATATGTATATATATTCCTTAATGTTGTTTTGCCCATTATATATATTTTTTACATCTGACACCAAAATGTAATATTTATGGGTATCTTCTAGGATGCGAAGAACTTGTACATTTGGCCAAACAATGAAATGTGCTAAATTATTAACTATTGAATGTTATTTTACAATATGTCATCATAACAATGTATTTGTCCCAAAGTTTGTATATTTTTGACGCTGCTTTTCAAATAAAGTTAAAGTACAAAAAATGCTTAACAGTGACAGTACTGAAATATAACAATTAGTGGCAGTAATGCTCTGTCGCGTTTGAAATTCGACATTGAACCAGACGATAACGAAGAAGAGCGACCAGGAAACACTGAAGTAAACATCTAAGACATCACAGGTGTTTAAACGTATGTTTATTTTCTTGTTTTTGCTCTTCACGATTTCCCGGGACATGTTTGTGTGAGATGCTTGTTTCAGCAGCTACCGCATTAATGTTGCTACTGTACTGTATAGCGTAGTTATTGTAAATCTAAACGGTTTCCTTAAGATTACCGTGGCACAAAAACTCGATGCTTGAATGTACTGCATGGAAATAAATATCGAATTAAGTTTATATTCATGGAAGCTGACCTTAGTTGGTCCTAATCCCTTTTATCCATACTGAAAGAGCCCCGGGTCGCCAACCAGATTGATGATATGACATTTTCGTGTATTTTGTGAGGGCTGCCTTTAATTCGGCACTTTACATATTCAGTACCGTAAAACGAGGTTAAACCCGTATAGACTTTGGTGAAGCGTCATATCGGTATTATTTCTAAAAGTATGACGCATTCCCTACCCCACTTTACATTCCAAAATAGCGCAATATACTCTGGTGGATGCTACGACCTTTGCAAGATGGAGAACTTCAGTAAAGACGACTACAGTTACCGCATCCAGTCATTCGACCTGGAGACCCAGAAGTTATTGAAAACAGCACTAAAAGGTCTGCGTATTACACTAATGCAATGCTGTCTTGAATAGCAAACGTACAATAATTAACTTGTAGGATGTTTTTCTAAAAATACCCACTTTTTTAACTTATCACTATGTGACAGCTGTTAATATACTATTTCACTTTTTTTAGAACCAAGTTCGGTAGACCTTGAGATGGTATCTACAATCATCATGGACCAGTCTTTGCAAGACCATACTTTTAGTAAAGAGGCTGGACGCATCTGCTATACTATTATACAGGTTAATGCAGTCACACACACAGCAGATACCATTCCTCAATTAGAGTGTGATTAGGGAAAGATTTTTCAAATAGTCTGTGTATTTTTAATAAAGACCCATTATGTCTTCTGGCAGTTCCTTCATCTAATTAATATGAATAAATATTGGGGAGTTGACTTGTCTGTTGCCCACACAGGCCGAGGCCATGCATAACAATGGCAATGTGTTCAGGACACATCTGTTGAACCGGCTTCAGCAGGAGTACAAGAATCGAGAGGAGACCAGGCAGCGGTCCCTCCAGGACTGGGTGTGCTTTGTCACCTTCATTTGCAATATATTTGACTACCTCAAGGTATGAACCAAGACCTGTTTGAGGAATTCTATAAAAAGTAATTCATGGTTTCCCCAAAAACCTTGTTATTAAGCACAATTTGTTTTGAAGTCACTGTGCTGTGACTTTATTTTGTTCATCTGACTCCATTGGTTTTGTATATGATTCAATTCCAGCGTACATTGTCCATTATTTCCTGCCATGTAGGTGAACAACATGCCCATGGTGCCACTGGTGCCGCCTGTGTACGACTGTTTGCTGAGGCTGGCCCAGCCTGATGCACTTAAGAATGAAGAGGAGGTAAGAATGGTGGTTGCTTTCTCATGTTTGGTAGAGTTGAGCCTTCTTTAAAAATGCATATCCTATCTAAACCTACATGAATCTTGTCTTTGTGTACAGCTGTACTAAAACTATTTATTAAACAAGGCAATTACTAGGCATTCTTGCAGTACATATTTACCCAACATGTCCTGAGTGTCTTGTCATAAAGCCCTTGAAAATATGACTAGAAATTCCCCCCTTTCCCAGGTGGACTGCTTGGTTCTACAGCTGCACCGCATTGGTGATCAGCTGGAAAAGGTAAACTGCCAGAAGATGGATGAGCTGTTTTTTCTGCTGCGAGACGGCTTCCTGCTTGAAAACCTCAGCTCCTTGTCCCGTTTGCTGTTGCTTGAGATTTTGGAGTTCAGGGCTGGAGGGTGGCAGCTCAGCAACACAGCCCACAAGTACTACTACAGTGAAGTAGCGGACTAAGACCGTCAAGTTTAGTTAGAGCAGTCAAAACAAGTTGCAGCTATTTGAAATCTTTCTCATCTACTTTCCGTAAAATATCAAAGGCTATAGAATGTGCAATTGTAAATATAACTTTCTTGAGGTAATGAGGTTTCTACATGCTGACTGTTTATTTAAAACGATTTTGAACTTCCCTTAACTTTTTTAAAGAGAATGTTGCGAGTTTGTTTCCATTGTGGATTACATTTTTTTTGTATTGAATAAGAATTTGATTTACAGTCCTACATAACTTGAGAATGCATACTACCAGAGATTAATAGCATCTTTGTAGAACATTTGATCATACTGCGAAAGTTCAATACAGTTTATTGGTTTGAAAGTTGCCGTTTTATGTGCATTCCAGTTTAACAAGACATTTATAATCTTGGCCTTTTGCGTTATTTTGTATGTATAGATCGAATGTATCTTCTAATTTTGTTATTTCTGATAAAGAGCAAGGTTTACAAAAGGTGTATATTGCATTGACAGATCGAAGAGCTCCAATTTGCAATAGCCGTACCCAATTGTTACCTGTTTAAACTGTTAGTTCATGGTTTAGAAAAGAATGTTGCTTATTTCAGGGATTTTTTTTTTCTATACATCAGGTGTAGTTAATGTCAATTTTGTGTCTATACTTTCATACACATCCAAGAGTATAACACATTGTGATGAAGCAAGGTAGATATGTATTTTAACCACAACGTGCCAATGTGAAAATTTACGGCAACATATTCCTTACAAGGTCTTGTAGGCACATTTAAAAAAACATTTGTAAACAAGGTGCTGTAGAAATGTATTTTCTTGCTTAATAACTTTAACAATATCCTTATGGGCTAGTTGTGCTTGGCCATGGTGCATTTTTTAAAAGTAGCCTAGACAGTTCACAGCGAATTGTTTTTTTTGTATTTATTCCATGAATCATGGAATATTCCACCAGCGCTAGAAACAATGTAGCTAATTTTGATAGTGAGTACAATGTTTGTTCGCGGTTCTCAGTGACCACTTAAATAACTTTAAACCAAAGTTGTGCCTTGCAAACAGAAACATTAAATTGTTTCTAGTCTTGATTTTCAAAAATCGGTTCACCTAATTGAAAAACCTTAATTTCAAACCACTTTGATTCCAATACTCTTATGTACACTGTGCTCAGTTTAAAATGTTCCTCCTTCAAAACTTGAAATACATCGAATGAGCAGGTCTTATTTGGTCTTGCGACACTGTCTTGGCAGTCTTGTACACTGCTCAACTCACATTTTTGTAATTGCTGGTTTGAACAATGCAACATTTTCCCCTAATAAATACTTGTACCGTTATTTCTCCTGTCAATGTTTGATTTAGGTTTGAGACATTTTAATATACACCATATAAGCTCTGGTAAGAGTAAGTGAAAATTTAAACTGACCTTAAATGTTAACATTTTATACAATATTATCAACAAGGAATTCACTATTTACAATTGACATTGGAAAATAATCCATTATTTGTTCCATCTCAAGAAAAAAGTTATAGGAACCGTGTCAAATAATTTAGTCATTTAAATCCAATGCATTTGCACTAACCAACGCATTACAGCAGACTACCACCAGCGGTAATGTGCATAGGCTCTGTTGGCTTCAGCCATCTTGTGCAGCTCATGCTTCTTCTTTATAACATGGCCTTCTTTTGTGTGCGCTGCCAGGAGTTCCTGGGAAAGTTTTTCATATAGATGTGTGCGCCTATGCTTGTTTTCTCTGCACTCAGTGATCATCCATTTCATAGCCAAGAAGCGACGCCGGTTCTCACTAAGAGGGATGGGTACCTGAGAGGGTCAGAACATCAAATGAAACATGCTTAGATTTGTTTAGTTTATGGACAGGCTAGACAATTTACGAAATTAAACCAGTTTAACATCCAAATTTAGGGCCGATATATTTTTCTGGGAATTTAAACTGTTGTGAAACTAAAACCAGGTTTAGAGCATTTCCCCTACTTTTGAAACTTAAAACGGTCTGTAAAAATGGGAGTGATTGTTAAGTCTTGACCATTTCAGGTTTGAGTGTGTTGACGCCTTTCACTCACCTGGTAGAATTTTCCACCTTTCTGTATGCTGGCCAACCCAATAACAGGTTTACAGTTCTCCAGGGCTTCGTGAAAAATAGTGTAGGGATTGCACTCAATCTCTTTCTTCTTCCCTTCAGGAGCTTTGTGATATTTTTCAACCTGTTTTCTCTTTATGTTTTCCAATGTCTGCGGAGGGTAGAAAAGGGGATTTTAACATTGTATTTATACGGACTAACCCATGACTGTATATCTAATTTACCTCAGTTTCACACAATGACACTCATTAAATATGGTGACCAAAGCCGTACTTAATTTAGAATGTCAGTGTGTGAACCTCAGCCGCAGAACATGAGACCACTGCACATTGTTTAATGTAATTGTATAAATATACTGTTAAAATAAAATAAATAAAGGCAAACAATATGACAGACAATTTCTAGTAACATAAAAATGCATAATTAAAATGTATACATAGTAAAACATTTTAAAACAAATCAGACAAACTTCTGCAGTGGTCTTAATTTTTCCAAGTCTGTATATTGCATTAAAAAAATCTAATAGAACCCAGGTTAAAACCTGAATGCCATTTAAAGACTGTTAATATAGTTTTAAATATGATTTATTCTTGCCTCTGTCATAATGTTTCTGGACAGAACCTTGTCTCCTCCTTTCATCATCATGTTAACAAATTTACTGAAAAGTAAAATAAAGCGGGATTAGGCTAGTGTGTATTTACTCTCCTATAATGGTACTGAGATCCCATTGAAATGGCCATGATACCTTATGACTGGGTCATTGAAAACAGAGCTCGTCATTCCATTGGCGGCTGCCTTTATTGGCCTAAGAGCTTTAAGGTCACGTTTCTCCTTCTCCTCGGCCGTCAGCTCGGATTCTGGTATGTTGTATGCCTCCCTCCTTATCTCTGGCTCGAGATAGTAAGGGTTGTACCTGCTCCATCTCACCAGTGCCACTCTGTAATTCAATGATTATGGCTTTAAGATGTAGTTCACGAAAACACAATTGGCGTCTAATAAAAACAAAATGCTACAATATACATGCTTAGTCCAACATGGACGGCCCTTAATACAATTATTTGTGATATACGTTAGCTATTATAAAAAAGCATGACAATGTGAACAACTGACAACTGAGCCAATTCCTGCCATTCATGGACCACACGTTTACGGCACCTTACAGCTGTTTAATCGTAGATCCTCCTGACTTCTAGTGGAAGGCTTCTACTAGAAAGCTATATGAACGAAAACAACCACTGCAACGCCAAAGATACGTGACACTTTAACCTCTGAATGATTTACTTACCTTGGTGTCCAAGGTTTTAATAAACCTGTGATGGAAGCAGCCATTTTGAAAATGTGATCGTCAGCGAGGACCCTGCCGTAGCGTATTTAGTTCTTGCACCAGGCGCCTTCAAAGAAGAAAATAAAGATGGTCAATATGAATATTTAACCCCTTATTTATAACTATTTGTTGTGAAAAGTAAAACATGAATTGAAATGATATATAATATGCACATATATGTAGCATAATAATAACTATGGGTTGTCAATAACTCTCGCGTGCACACGGTGTGTGACGTCACGCGATGTTTTTAGTGCTATGGCGTACCAGGAAGAAGAGTCGCTTGAATCTTGGCTCAGTAAGCAAATAATCTTATTTTGTAAATACATTAACATTAATATTTAGCTATGCATATGTTCGTGAATAAACTGCTGTAAATATTATCCTATACGAACTGTCACTGTGTCTTTAATTTAATTCCCAAACGCAATTGCTTTCGAAGTTTTGTCATCGATGGATTCTATGCTGTAGTCTTCAGCATAGTGGGTGGATACGGTACCAGTAGATTGAAAGCGAGCTCTTTATAGCAACCAAGTATGTGTCACTGTCGCGGATTTAACATCTTATTTCGATTTGTTTTATATTTATCTCAAGAGACATCAGTTATCAATCATGGTTTGAGCTGATTACAGCACCTTGTGTTCTTGATATAGCTAACATATGGCAGGCCAAGGTATCATTGTTGAATGATTTTAATTTCCATTACAATGCACAATAGACAATAAGAGAGAGCCACTGCCTTGCAACGTTGACCACAAGACAATAATAAAATTAACTTAATTCATCTGGACCCACCCTTGCAATAGTATATCCTAAATGCACAAGTTATCAGTAGTTAAATATGTTTTCTCCTTCCTGACAGATAAAGCCACCCACCCAACAAACAGACAGGAGGACTGGGAGTATATTATAGGTTTCTGTGACCAGATTAACAAGGAGTTAGAAGGGTAATCCACATTGTGCAATATAAAATACATTTTCTGATACAGAAAATAAGTATAGGCCAGGGTTAACCATATATCATTAATTATCCATTAATCATATAAATATTTTTTCAGTCCCCAGATTGCAGTAAAATTGCTTGTCCACAAGATCCATTCGCCACAAGAATGGGAGGCCCTTCAGGCCCTAACTGTAAGACCTGTTCACTGTTACATAAGTAGTATTTGCACCAGCATGGTCAAAAATGTGATTCCCACTTTATGATTTGGACTTAACCAGAGGTATTTGTGTTTAATTCAGGTTCTGGAGGCATGCATGAAAAACTGCGGGAGAAGGTTTCATAACGAAATTGGAAAATATCGTTTTTTGAATGAACTGATTAAAGTTGTGTCTCCAAAGGTGAGCTGACAGCGTGAGCATTTCTCCATACGGTGTGTTTTTAAGGACCGTATGCTAATGTAATCACTAACTCTTAGCAATCAACACTGTTCTCTGTCCTGTTGTGTGCAGTACATGGGGGACACTGTGCCAGAGAAGGTGAAGACAAAGGTCATAGAGATGTTGTACAGCTGGACGGTGGCCTTTCCCAGCGAGACCAAGATCAGTGAAGCCTACCAGACGTTGAGAAGACAGGGTGGGTTGAGATCATAATTGCCTTAGTGTCAATACATTATGGACATTGTGTGTGACAGCTGCTGCTCAGTCAGAAATTAATCCTGGCTTTCTCCATCTAGGCCTGGTGGCTAGTGATCCACAACTACCACTGGACAAGACTTTGATTCCCTCTCCTCCCACACGGCCAAAGAACCCTGTGTTTGACAATGAAGACATGGGAAAGGTCAGACACTACAGGAAAACATAGTATTCTTGCTATTTTAACTTTAGAGGAGTGGTTTCCAAAGCCCCCTGCCCTCCAAAATATTTTTTTAATGTTCATGGCTGAAGGTTATTTCAAAACCTGAATCAGGTATTATTGTCTAATAAAATAGGCCTTTTAGTATTTTTATGGTAGTTTTGAATTTAAACCTTTGTTGCTCTATTTGCATGCAAAGCTTCTTGCTGAGCTGCTTCGGAGTAAAAACCCAGAAGACCTCCAGGAAGCTAACAGGCTGATCAAGAACATGGTGAAAGAGGTGAGACTTTCTATAACCCTGTAGTCTCAGACAGATGATCCAGGCCATTCTTTTTTCACGGATCCTGAGAACGGTGAAACACGATTGACGAGGTGTGCTGCATTGTACTGCAGTGTCTCATCGTTGCTGCTCTCTACAGGGTTTGAGCCCAGCTTGTTTGACATGCATTATTTTGTTTGCGAGAGCTTCAGGGCCTTCTCTGCTTAAGAACTCTCAGAATGTGTTAAAAAAGGTGTTGTGTACAGATGTTAAATACTGTATTCTGGAGCAACAGTATAGCATGGATATTCAAAAGGTTTTAGATTAACACTGAACCACTGTTTGATAATTGTACTACTGTGATTATTACAGTATCCCTCATTGAAAATATAACAATTTATCATCACCTATTTTACGTTATTAACTCACTTTGTAACGTCTCTGTATGTTGCTTAACTAGAGTAGACTTTGATAAATATTAGATGTGCTACGCTGATTGTATTTCATGAGCTGATTTCTGTTTATGGACATGTTTCATGTTTACTGGAATATCACATAGCCTAATGCGATAAGTCAAATTTGAATACAAATATTTTTGCGTGTGTTTATATACACACATACATACATACATACATATTATATTTTATATATGTTATATTCACAGTGTATATGACGCTGCATTTTCTGATCAGGATGATGCACAAGTGCAGAAGGTGAGCAAGCGCCTGCACACTCTGGAGGAGGTGAACATTAACGTCAAGCTCTTCTCTGAGATGCTGTCGCACTATGACAAGGACAGCTCCACGGACTCCGACAGAGAGATCCTTAAGGTTTGCTGTGGACACACACACGCACTAGGCCGGTCACAATAATTACTATATCAATTTATTGTGCAATATATGTACATAGCCAGTACTTTTTCAGAGATCAATAATATTGCATTGAATGAATATTTGCATCACAAGGGTTACAGACTTTGCATACACAAGGGGTAATTAAGGTTTTTGTTTGCATTCTCCCTTATTCTAGGAACTGTATGAGCGTTGTGACAAGCTGAGGCGGACTGCTTTCAAAATGGCCACCGAGACAGAAGACAATGACTCGAGTTTGGGTGAGAACAATATGTTAATTGTTCACCTTAATGTTGGGGAAATCACTGTAAAGATTTTGTAATTCTCATGTGTCCTTTCAAACTTACTTAACACTTCAGGGGAGATACTGCAGGCCAGCGATGACCTCTCCAGAGTCATCAACTCTTATAAGAAGATTGTCGAGGGTCAGGTGGTTAATGGAGAAACAGAGGAGTTTAAATCTACAGCCAGTAATGGTGAGACACACACTGTATTATTACTGGCAAATAAACTAAAAATTGTTGTTTGTTAAATGCTTTTACAATGAGAATCCGTTTTTCCGTTTATTTCTTCGACTATCCCTCCAGGGAACAGGGAGACGACCGAGACCCTGATCGACCTAGCCGGCATTGACGTTCCGAGCCCCCCTCAGCCTGCTCCCCTTCTCCCTCCCACCCTCGCCGCCGACCTCATCTCAACCCATCCAATGACTTTCCCCATCCCTGTCCTGCCTCCGCCTCCAAAGCGGCTGGTGGGTTCTCAGGGCAGTCAGAGCAGCAGCCTCAGCCATGTGGGCGGTGACAACCCCTTCTCTGCACTGTCGCTCCTCGATGATGAACTACTGTCCTTGGGTAACTCAACACTAAATAGTGCTTATATGGCAACCTGAATGTAACAGTCCCACTTCATATACCCGTATACATACAGTGTGATTAAGATTGATTGATTGATTGATTGATTGGTCCTTTCGGAGGTGAGCAGCCCCAGTAATTGTGTATCTATATTTTTGGACATATATACATATTATTCATAAAAATGAACATGTAATGTTAAATATGTTTTTAACAACATATACTGCCCTTCCCATACATTTACAATTTTGACAGTTTCTAAGAAACTCTATTTTATAGCAGCTAAATTATATATGATAATCTGCCACTAGATGTCACACCAAGCACCAGGATCTCATGTTAAAAGCAAATGTTTCATGCACCAACATGCACCGGCCAGCTTAATGTGACATGTACTGTAGTGACAGACTACAGTCACATAAGAGACATTTTAAGTAGATTGACTTTCCATTTTGACATCCAAACCTGATTCCTTATAGCTCAAGGTTCAAGGCACATATGGAGTGCTTGTGTTGATGCACTTGTTTCCTTTAGGGCTAAATGACCCTGCTCCTTCTCTGAGTGGCCAATCAAAACCCATGCTCAAGGATATGTCCAATCAATGGAGCTCTTTGCAGTCACAGGTACAGTCCTCACCTGCTAATTTCAAACTTCTAGTTTGCATACAAGTTTTTGTTGTCCATACCTTCACTAAACTCTAAAGGCCCATTTATGCTTCTGCGTCGAATTTACGTCTTGCCTACGACGTCAGCTACGACGTAGGTTTAACATGTTATGCTTCTGCGTCGGCCGCACGGACCTGTGCGCGTTGAGTGCACATGCGATTGACATGAAGTGGCAAAATTGGGAAGTAACATGTTTAAAATGTGCCTGAATTGGAACACAAATTGAGTGTAAACGTTTTGAAATTAGCATATAAAAATATTTATTTCCAGAGAATCTCCAACATATAGCATAGAAAATAATCTGTGCCCATACAAAATAGTATTTATAAAAGACTGCCTTTCACTGCCTGTACAACAAGGAAATCCAACGAAAATCCCCCTTTTGTCAGGTGCAGTCGTAGGCTAGTCTGGGTTAATAATGCTCAAGCAAGATATATAAAAGCGTTTCATTCCAGCGAATCAAACAATTATACCAGGATTGTCAAAGGTAGACAGTCTGTGCATGCATGAAGGCTATGGCGTTGTAATAAACGTCCCAAAGTTACCAAATTCCACAATACTACTCTGGCGTATGAGCTTCAATCCACAAGACTGCTGCGTCGAATCAACGTACGGGTAGTTACATTTTTGGAGAGGTGCACGTCAGCCTATGCCATAGCTATGCTATAGCCTTACGCGACGGTTACGCCCTTTCCGTAACTGCCGTCATAGCTTTGACGCAGAAGCATAAATGGGCCTTAAGCCATCTCACAGTGGACTACTTAAAGGTACACTCCTTGATATGTGTCCACAAACATCTCTCAAAAGAGATCATGGGCTCACACAGTTGTTTTAAATATAAACTGAGTCAGGGAGGAAATGTGTGCTTCTGGGGTCATTATAACACAATCCAGGAGTGTTTGGACCATTTCAATAGATTTCCCAAATTCACAATAACATTTTAAAGTTTAGGTGAGAATGGATGTGTATTTACCTCCATGTTTTCCACCAGGCACCAGAGCCAGGTCTAGACCTGTTTGGTACTGTAGCTCAGACAGGTACCCCTGTACCCCCGGCTGGACAGCCCGCGGTCACAACTACGCTGCAGGACCTGCAGGATCTGGCCATGCTGGGCTTTGGAGAACAGAAGAAGTATGTCCCCATAGGATTACCAAGCAGACTCCTGAACACACCTGGACAATAAAACACCTTTACCGTACTTTATATTTCATAATATGACTGCATTTGTCCCTCATTAGGTCCTTTTGGTAGACCACTTATCTATGTAGTTTTAACAAGGTCTTTCTGGAAATAATTTTTTGTCGTTAAAGAGTTTATTCTTGAAAACAAAATATATTTTAATCTTCAACTTTAAATGAATCGTTATGTTTCACTACTGCGTCAATAACCCATTGTAACACATCAAATGTGACTATTTATTCCTAGCATGCCTGGCCAGACATGGGGCGGTGGCTTTGCCATGCCAGCGGCGACGCCCCCCTCCATGCCAGGGCGGGGCCTTGCCCCCTCCGCAGCTCTCCTGCACACCGGCGCGCCCGGTTCCCCAGCGTCACCTCACGCTCAGGCCGCCCAGTGGAGCTCCGCCCCTGCCAGCCCGCTGTTCCGCTCCCTGTCCCCCAGCCCCGCTGGACCCCTTCATCTCCATGGCAGCCCTTCCAGAGGAGCAGAGGTACCCCCACATCTCCATGGCAGCCCTTCCAGAGGAGCAGAGGTCTCCCTGGGCAACATACACATTCCTCTGGAGGCCATCAGACCAAGTGAGTACTTGATGGGTGACTATAATAGATTAGATTGTCTTTATTGTCCCCCATTGCTAACAGTAGTCACATCACCGTCATAACAATTTAAAAAAATACCTACTGTATATTATACAGTAGTTGTCCACCATGAAATATCATGAGTCCTTGTTAAAGTGGTTCTATATTACTTTTTACCACTAGATGTCACACTAAGCGCACCTGCTCTCAGACAATACAAAATGCTTTGTGGGCCACACACATGCACTAACATGCTCTAAGGGCGTACTCACACTTGGCCCAGTTAAACCACGCCCGAGCTTGTATGACCCCAAAGTGCGGTTCGTTTGACTAGTGTGATCGCTCAGTTGTTTCATTACAAACAGCCTGGCGGCAAAGGGAACACTCTGGTCTACGACAGAAGTGCAATGCTTATTGGAAATTAGGAAAGACGAGAGTATTCAGGAGTAACTGGATACAACACACAAGAACTATCTACTTACTCGTGGGTATCAAAGAACGACGTGAGCAGTGTCGGCAAAAGTTGAAAAAACTGCGTGCTCAGTAAGGTATGGGATACCCTCCGTAAATATGGTAGCTCAAGGACATATTCCAGTTGGCCTGAAACCAAGTAGCCAACCTAGTGTTTTGGAGTAAGCGTGCCCTGGCCCTGAATGTTAGCTGCAGTGTGAGTGCAGGCCAGCGGGGGAGGGGGGACAATCGTGCTCATGCACGGTTCAAGGCAACTGGGCCTATTGTGAGTGTACGCCCTTACATGCACGCGCATCCGGCCTGGATATGAAATCAAAGAACAGAGTAGCTCAGATCACAACACGCACGTTGAGGTAGTGTGATGACATTCTGTGCATTACTCCACTATACTGTATCTTCACATAGAAAATAGTTGTTTGCTGCTATCTTTACATTTTTAAGATTCGCCTTTCCAATGTGCATAGCACACTTAACATGTAACATAGATTATTAAAAACAGCTGACAAGGCATATTATCCTAACTATCTGTTTTGATTTGGGCCTCCTAGAGAGCCAGGGATGGGCAGCATTTATAATACATTTATTTGAAATACAAAATAGTATTTTGTAATTTGTATCTGATAGGGTTGTTGAAAATTACTTCATATTTTGTAACAAAATATTTTAATGTTTTGTATTTTGTAGCATTTTGATTGGTAGCCTGGTGTAGCCCATACCGTAGCCAGACCCCCTCACTTGGGTTTTGTCAGCCTTTAACCATTCAGTGTTACAATAGTTCACCGCCATTTCAAATGCTGGACTTGCTCGACGTCATTGCATTTATACCAATCAGACCAATTACCTTCCATCTTTTTTGTTTCATTGGCTGATTGGCTAGGCTCTCTTTAATTATTGCTTTTGTATAAATTAAGATAATACACTTTTGTCAGTTTAAGAAAATATTTACTCAAATTGCTAGCTGTCCATTCCATATGCGTGCTGATAAAATAATCCAGTGTTTCTACAGCCCTTGCTCTAAATAGTAACACAAAGAAAGTGGTGCACGCCGGGGACACTGCTTCTGAGAGATCACCCTGTCCCTATGGTATTGAAGGGAGCAGTGTTTTTGTTTTGCTCTATAATATCAGCTTTCTCCAGAATGAATGACTATACCTTTAACTAACTGAGTGGGTCAGTACAGGTTAAGGGCTAGGCTAGATCATATAGGCTTGTGAAGTGATATCATGCTTCACTGGAAAAGTATTGTATTAGTCATTTTAAAATACAAAAATACAGTAGTTTATTTTGACACATTGTGTGGCTGCTGTATTTAGTAGTTTATTTTGACACATTGCGTGGCTGCTGTATTTGGTAGTTTATTTTGACACATTGTGTGGCTGCTGTATTTGGTAGTTTATTTTGACACATTGTGTGGCTGCTGTATTTAGTAGTTTATTTTGACACATTGCGTGGCTGCTGTATTTAGTAGTTTATTTTGACACATTGCGTGGCTGCTGTATTTAGTAGTTTATTTTGACACATTGAGTGGCTGCTGTATTTAGTAGTTTATTTTGACACATTGCGTGGCTGCTGTATTTAGTAGTTTATTTTGACACATTGCG
>JAODUK010070511.1:25905-40496 GCA_027564635.1 Typhlichthys eigenmanni
TGGCTGCTGTATTTAGTAGTTTATTTTGACACATTGAGTGGCTGCTGTATTTGGTAGTTTATTTTGATATGCTTTTTATTTTAAAATAAACGTTGCTGTATTTTTGCCTCTCACCCCTGCTCACCTTCACGCCTGTGTAAAGGGTCTGCTGCAGTACTATAGTGTAACACTGATACATACCAACGGCCTGTGATTGGCTGCTTCCCCAGGTAAAGTGCTGCCTGTGACGGCCTATGACAAGGACGGGGTCCGCGTGCTGCTCAACTTTGCGTCCGACTGCCCCCCTGGCAGGCCTGACGTGCTGGTGATGGTTGTGTCCATGCTCAACACGGCGCCCCTGCCTGTCCACAATGTGGTACTGCAGGCCGCTGTGCCCAAGGTGAGAGACGTCCGACACCCAGACCACACACAAGCTCTCGTTGTCACACTGTATTGTACGGTGCACACTAGCGACGCCACTCTGACATGAACCCCGCTGCAGTCGATGAAGGTGAAGCTGCAGCCTCCTTCAGGAACAGAGCTGGCGCCCTTTAACCCCATCCTGCCCCCAGCCTCCATCACCCAGATCATGCTGTTGGCCAACCCTACCAAGGTACGCATACATACCTCTCGCTTTTTCATTCACCATTACATTGCATTGTTTATGCACAACCATTTATCACTACACTATGCTACTCTCACATTCACTTCTACCTAAGACTCAACACTCTCTCGCTTTCTCTGATTGTCTCGGCCAAGTACATGACTTTGCATGTCCAATAGGAATGTCAGAATTTAAACAAGCTTGTGTGTGTGGAAAGAGAGTGCAGTCATTGATGTAATTGAACAATGACTGTATTTAATGCTACTGTATGAATTCAATACATTTTCAGATATTCCATTACAGCCCTAGTAGATAGGAGGCTAGGATATGATGTTAGGGCTCACAGGGTAGATGGACCCCTGAACAGACAGCCGTGTGTCTGCATCCTCACAGGAGAAGGTGCGTCTGCGCTACAAGCTGGCTTTCAGGCTGGGAGACCATCTGTGCAACGAGGTGGGAGAGGTAGACCAGTTCCCCCCTCCGGAGACCTGGGGCTGCCTATAGCAGTGCTCTGGCCTGCCACCACACAACAGGGACATACCAACTCATTCTTCATGAAGGGGTGTTTGTGTCAGCAGCACATGTATCCCAGAGAGAGAGAGAGATAGGCCGGGGAAGGAGCAGGATTTGGGTGGAGAAACCATTGTTACAGAACCAACCTAAAGCTACCTTTCAGCTAACATGGACTTGTACTTGTTAATTGTCCTTTGCCATTGCTGCATACCAGGAGGAGGCTCTCAGCACTGGACATTCTGCAATACAAAACATGACTACTACTCGACATACAGTACTGTTACTGTAATCAAGGAGATTTGTGGAATGGTCAGAACTGCATTCACATACACTGGTGTTTGGGGGGGGGGGGGGGGCATATTTTAGCCTAAGTTGAACTTTAGTTTAATATATACTGTAAAGGGTCATTGCACAAGACCTCAGCCCAAGACCGGCAAGAAGCAAAGTAGTGTCACTAATTCAAACATTTTAGCCTAGTCTATTTAACGCTTTGTAGAAGATACTGTCAATAATAATTTAGAGCTGACGTTAAGGCCATTATTAGTTGATTGACCACTATATTTTACAGTATAAGAATTTACTTTTAAAATGAAAGAACTTACACAGGCTTGCACACAGAGTACATATACTTAAATCTGATAATTGTAAATGGTATATTGTTGATAAACCATTATGTATAAATATGGGGAAAAAATTACATGAAGGTTTAGTTATGAGATGTGTAACTGACATACAGTATTTGATAACGATACCTGCATCTTTTTATGTGTAATTCTTTTATGCATATAAACCGGCTATGTGTTAAGCCGTCAGGATTTTCTGCATTGTGAAAAGGTGAGTTATATTGTGCGTTATATCAGCTGGTCTATTTTAATTTAAATTGTTGGACCATCAGATTAGATGGTAAAGTGGTCTTTCTTGGCCGAGGTCTGGATAATTAATGTATTCCCTTCATGGTATTATGATTTGTGATTGTAAATGTACACTAACACTGGTTCTTTCTAGAATTTTATTTAATTGTGATATTTCCGATTAAACTTTTCCAGCAGTGGATTTTGGTTTTGTTAAGTTCAGTAATATGTAATTTATTTGAAGTAGTAGTATTTCAGTGTATCACTGAATCTTGTGAGTTCAAAAGAGTAAAAAAACATGTCAACAGGCCAACTACTTCTCAGTCTCTAACAGTTACATAGTATGAGACTGTTGTGTCATACAGTATTCACCTAAAACTGCATTCATCCACCTAACTTCCTTCACTGCGGTCTCTTCTCTGTTAGGCCATGGTATTTAATGTACATAGTTCATTGTACTTATCTGCTGTGTCCGGCTACTTGATAAATGTGATGTGTAGTTCTTGAGTGCTCAGTTGTGTGTATATATATTGTAGGATGTGCTGTTCGTTTGCTGCATGAAGGAATAAATATTTCTTTAAAATGATTTGCCATAAATATGAATTCTCATCACACACTCACAACTGTCGAAATGAACATTTAGCAGCATGAAGAATATATCATGGAATGTATTTATTACCAAAGTATATTTCAAACTGTACAAAAGAATGCAAAAGGTACTTCACACTTCCACGGTTCCTTCTTTAACTATAGCCATAGCCAGATTCCTGGCCAATGCTAGCCTCAGGAGCTCTACCTTGGTAACCTCAATGTCTTCCTCCTGAAAGGTGAAAACCAAAGCAAATGTAAGGTGTAACCAATGGTTACATTATTAAAACATGGCATTGGTTGGCAGGCGTCTGTCCGGTTGAGAATCCTGAACATGCTGAACATTCCTCATCAATCATGGTGCCATAAATATGACAAATGTTTGTGAGCAAGCACCATGCACCAGAGGAAGGATTTGAGGGTTTTAGTACGTTTTGCACATCAAAATGTATACTTATGACACATCTATATGACCATAGGCTGCCAGTTGTGACCAGTGAGTTGTACCTGCATGGCTCTCTCTGTCCTAGCTGGAGCTGAGGAGGTGAGCTCTTCTAGACAGAACATCAGCTCATGGGTTTGGTCTGCTGTGAAGATCACCTGAATGTAAGAGAGCAAGTGGGACTGTATGTCTTGCTGGTTCATAGTGATAAGACATTTATCACTATGAACCAGTTATTTACAGTTAGTTACTATAAGTTATTTACTAATATATATGTACAGGATGAAATAAAATAATGTACAGCTTGTGTCAATCAGGTTTACATGCATGTCTACATGCTCTTCAAACAGCGGTCGGGATGCTCATCAATAACCCAGAAAATAGCCCTCAGCGTGATCTCGTAGTGAACCTCATCTGTCAGCTCCAGGCTCAAGACAAACCCTAACCAGCGCTATAGTGCCAACGCTCTGGCCTGCAACCACTGCCTTCCTGCTTGCTTTCCCCGTCACCTCTTTCTGCTCCAGCAGAGGCAGGGCGTCGGTCAGCAGGGTCATCCAGAAGCTCCGCGGGGCGATCTTCGCCATCATGAGGGAGAGGAGCAGCTTGGCAGCCTCTGCAAACTGCTTCTCTGCGTACAGCTTGTGGAACTCGCGGTATTTGCCTGTAGAAGGATGTGGGCGAGAGGCCAGTTACAGCAGCTGTTGTTGTTAGTGCATCGTAATAATGCTCCGATAATGGACTTATTTTCTGCATATTCAGCTGATGTTTCTCTATAATACACCCGCTGACGTTAACACACGGATGGATATACAGCATAAAGGCAACATATTATAACGCCCTCAGAACCCCAACAACGCATCTGCACAAGACTCTGAGGGAAATGGTAGAACAGTGCAAGTAGACGAAGGGCCTCATGTACTTACGTGTTAATACCCGTTTTAGGTGCAATTTCGTCACACTTAAAACCTAAAAACAGCATCGTATGTACGAACAGCACGCATATGGCTAAAACGCTAAAACTGCAATGCAAAGCACAAGCCTCTGAAAAGCAGGTGTTATTCCGTTTAGCGCGTTTCTTTGAACAGGAAAGGCAAGCAACGGCAAGGTTAATCTCGAGCAAGACAAAGAAACACAGGCCCTGGAGAGAAGTGCTTAAGGATTTGATTCTTTGTGTGTTGTTAAAATAAATGTTTATTCCACTTCTTTCATTTATATTTTAGTCACCCAAACATTATTATTTTAAGGTAGAATTATTCCCTTTATCTCTAGGTTTGACAATATATTTTTTTTAAAAAGGTCTAGCCTGCTTCATGATCATTAAACTTGTTTTCTTTTACTGAGTCTGCTGTTCCATAGCTTTCATGCAGCTCAACTTACGCATATGGCTGGAACATAGACCAGACCACTCGCCGCGTTAATGCCAAGTTTAGAGGGCGGCACCAAGCACAGATTACGTGATCGGTCGCAAGCTTAGTACATTCAACGTAAAATGCGATGGCACAGCGTGCGCCATCTGTGTTCAGGCTGAGCTCACTTTTACTTTGCGCTCGCTAACGTACGTACATGAGGCCCTAAATGTTTTTGGAACGCTGGGTACAACCAGAAGAATACCCCAGACACAAATCAAGGACTACACACAGTACAAACTATTTACCTCAAGTTGAATTATGCTATGCTGATATCATATGGGCTCAAAGAATACTGTGTATAGAATAGAAAGATGTAGCGAATCTGGTCAATTCTGCTGTCAGATGCTGTTGATATAAGCAGCAGCGCAAGGCCTTATCAGTGCTGTGCGTGTGTTGTGTGTGTGATGTCTAAAGACTCGTGAGGGCAGGGAAGGAGAAGGAATTACAGAAGTAGGCTAGTAAACATTCGAATGTGAGTGATAGGGCATACTGTGTGTGTGTATGTGTGTTCGTGTATGTGTTCCGCGGCCAAGTATACCAAGGAATGTGAGCCTGTCGCTGAGCAGCATAGCCGGGCCCAGGTTGTCTATCAAGTCCAGATCAGAGAAGGTTCCTTTGGCACAGTAGTCCTGCAGAAACCTGAGATACACACACACACGCACTTGAGTTAAGACAACTTGCAGAGGGGGTGGGCTGGCTGTTCCCTGACAATGAGGAGCTTTCATGTGGAGGAGTACAAAGCTTATGAGGGAGCTCAGCTATGCTGATAATGCCGGGACTATTCTGGGTCTACCACATGTATACTGGCCTTGCCCTGTCGAAAACACAATACTACGGAATGTGTTGTTAAAATAACAGTAACACTATGGTTACAGGGTGCCACCACACATCTTCAATGCCCCACATACAGTACACAATAAGGGGACTATGCTGTCCTCATATTGCTTGATAGACAATGTCATGCCTGGGCATGAGGGCACAATTCAATTATGATTTAAAGGTAACGATTCCATCTGATATTGAGGTTGCACACATTCTGTATTGACACATAGCTAGAGTACATTATATGCATAATGAGATTGTTACGTAATAGTTGCTAATTACTAGGATTTTGATGTAGATTACTGAACTGTTTCAGAGAAAAACAAATGCTGTCCAATATAGAAATAATCCGTTTATAAGCACAGGAGTGTGCCTTTCACTGAAAATGGCTTCCTTTTGTGTCCATAATAACCATCCAAACAAATCAATTCTTCTAACCCAGTCATACCCTTCAAAACGGTATACCTCGTGTGTAACCAATACACATCGTATGAATTTACGGTGCGTCCATGTTATGACTGAGACCTCCTTAAGGAGGGCACTACTGACCTCTCTGATATGAGGGTGGCAAACGCAGCATCCTTGGCCCTGATGCTCCAGGACAGGGCCGAGCCCAGCCGGTTGTTCCTCAGTGCTCGCTTGGCCATGATCTTACAGATGCTCCGCACTGTGGGGATTATGCAAGGTAAGAGAGGGCTCAACGGGGTTCAAGGTGTAACCCGGCCTCTGATACAGTGTTTGTTTGACCTGCTGAAGTGGAACGCTAGATCATGTATGCTATGGAATGCTATGCAATGCTATGCATACATACTTACATATATATGATAGAGAGAGTGCAACAAAGGCTGACCTTGCTCTGGCATCTGCCTCTGCTCACAGATCCTGAGCACCTTGAGAGCCTTGCGCTCCGTCTCGAGGGGCACACGCTCAATCTGCAGCTCCAGGTACACGCGGCCGAACTCTGGGCAGTGGTCAAAGTAGTCCACCGCCAGCTGCCAAAGACTGCGTGCGCGCGCACGCACGCACACGCGGTTGTGAATTGCAAAGTGTGGGTCGGGACCCTTTAAGGGGCCATGTATTCATTTATCGACACTGTGTGTCAGTTGTATTTTTATCTTTATATTTCATTGAAATATAAAGATAATAAATATACTTAGAAATTAATGCATTTTATAAAGTGTATTATGTTATCCATTATCTGTGTGCCAAAAACCAACAACGATATTAATAATGTATGTCATATACATCTGTACAGTCTTCCAAATGTTCGTTTGAGACCGTCAGTGTATATAGACAGTCTTACCTATGGTGGGTGAATAGACCCGAGGCATACTCCAGCAGGAGAAACTCTCGCAGGTTGGAGCCAAAGCTTAATACGGGAAAACAGGGAAATTACACAGTGAATGTCAGAAAGCCATCTTGTTACTTACAGGTGTTTTAACTGAACATGCACAGAGAAGAACTCACTGTAGGTTGTGGGACTGGAGCAGTTTGCAGTGATCCAGGAGGTCAGTCAAGTGGGCCACAAACCACCAGTTGTTGAGAGCAATGCTGAACAGGAATAGAAAGTGGAGGAATGATTCAAAAGAAGGCAGCTAAGCAGTAGGCTAGCATTTGAGTGCATTAGCTTTGTCACACCTGCAGTCTTTGATGACCTGGTGGATGTCAAACTCAAACGCGGCAAGTAAGATGCTGTCGAGGGGCTCTGGTGCACTCCTGGAATCTAGAAACATGGCCATGCATGACTGCAAAACACACACACACACAGTAGGTTAACTATCATATACAAATCGCTTTCCATTTTCCAAACAATGTACTTAACGCTTTTGACTACATTGTGCAATAAAATATTTCTGTATAGCAACATTGCTAAGTCCATGTTTATGGTGGCACCGTGGTTCTCACTGGGGTCCCTATCCCCTCGTGTTAGCTCATAACTAGCATTAGAACTAGCTTACTTGACTTGTGCCTACCTGCCCACACTGGCAGTGTGCTCTGTACCTGTGCGTAGTAATGGAGCTCGGTGGGTTTGACTGCAGGGTGGGAGAAGAGCAGTCTGGTGACCAGGAAGTGATACCAGGTACTCAGCAGCTCCTTGTTCTTCAGCAAGATGTCCTCATCACCAACCAATATCTATATATATATATACACACACACAATACCAGTTAGCTCAATGGCAGCATGGATGAACATCAACGCAAAGAGAACTTCAAATCAAACTCCCTCAGAAGATCCACCCCACACATTGAAACACATTGCAAAGCCAAGTGGCATTATTGTTGTGAGTGGTGTTCGCCACTTTGTTTCTGTTCCTATTTAAGGAGCCAGGGCTGTGTAGAAGTACCAGATTATGTTTTCAGCACGCACAGAGAACAGTAAGCTAGCAAAATGCAAGGAGATATTTGGTGAAATTGACAAAAAGTGTATTAGCTTACAATTAGCTTGCAATAGCTGACTATACCTTTAAAAGACGGGAACTGTTCCATGTTTGCTTCCATAGCAAAACATGATATTGCGAGTCTTTGTAAGTATTCTAATATATTTGCTTCATGTGTGTTGGCTTCTAAACAAACACATGGTGGCTAGCAACCAATGGGAGCTGCCGACCTTGCAGATGAGGTCCAGGTGGTGGCTGCTGGCAAAGGAGCCGTCCTGCACACAGCGGTCCACCTCATCGTGCCAATGTCTCCACCTCACGTCAAACTCTGTCAGGGTATGGGGCTGGCCGCCGCCCGGCTGGAGGAACACACAGGGGTCAGAGGCCACAGGCTGAGCACTGGGACTGGCTGAGAACATTCTATTTGCGTATTTTAGCTTATTCATTTATTTATATTAATTCCTAATTTATTTATGTGCTGCTTCTTTTTGATATAGTAATTAATAGTTATACACATTTGAAGTATATTATTAGTTAAATTGCCATTATTATTATATTAATATGAAATTACTCAAATTTAAATAATATGCTAGCAGTGACAGTTATAAAGCAATGCCTAAATAAACAATGCTTCTCTATTGCAACTGATTATTTAACTTACTGAACAAATCGTGTTAAAACCATAACATCTTTACAACCTTCTTTATGAAAGCTACATGACATTATATGCTGGTCCTACATTGTAGATGGGCATCTTGCTCAGAAGGCCGTCCATCAGCTTGAACATGTTCTTGGCTGCGGGGTTTAGGTTGGCCATCTTCACTAGCATCTGCCTGGCTTCCTCCATCCTGCCCTGCAGCACGTAGCTCACCACCTGGGAAACGCGAAGAGGCATATCGGTACCCATGGCAACAAACCAGGGGGACCGGTTTGTTATATTTGTTTGGATAGGATGGGGGGGGGGGAACCTACCACGTCCCAGTACATGCGGTGTTCCGCAGGACTCTCACTTTGTAGCACCTCCCTTGCCTTCTCATCTACATCGGCTTTGTGCAGCCTCACCCAGTCCAGCAGGTGGAGCAACAGGGAACCTGCTGTTGAATCACACAGTAGAAATACACAATCACTGGCAATACATTACACGGCACTATATGATTCATCCTGCCACACTGAAATGGTCTGAGAAAGCCAGTAAGTAAGTAAGTAGGCAAGTGAGGCACCAACCTGGAGAGGCATCGATGAACAGCACTTCACACAGATTCCAGATCAGCTCTATGGCCAGCAGAATAGACACCTGTCATGACACAATTATAGGAAGTTGCCACTTTAAATTAACACAATAGTCCTTAAACATGTATTGTATCAATACTGCCTCCTTCCTTCTGTAAAATTATATTATCAAAACAATAGCAATGTTAATAGCAATGTTGACCAATGTTACTGCAAGTGAGTATGGTAGCAAGATGTCTCGCAGAGACAGCCTTTCCTTAGGGAAAGTCCGGGACACAGCGCTGGCTAACTGTGTCAGCACCCGCCTACTTGACAAGCGAGGGGTTTTTATTTACATGCATGACGACCAACTACGTAACTCAATTCAGCACAGATTTGCCTATGTGACGTGGTGCTAATGAACAGAAGAGGCTGAGACTAGGTAGCAAGTATATATACCTGATTTCCATACTGTGTGGCCAGCTCCACATCTCGTGTAGAAACTGCAGAATAGTAGAAAGGTAAAATTCTAATGTTATTTAAGTGAATACAAACATATCCAAACTAATAATGTGTTGTTTTAATAATACAACACCTGCAACTTGTTGCAGTTCCTCCATGCATGCCCGGATCACAGATCTGTAGTTCTTACTTATTCTGACAAATCTTATAAGACAGACACAAAAACATGTCATTATTTATTAAATTAACTTTATGCTATTATTCATGACCAGGTTGGGTCCCACCCTCAGGGGTATTCTTACTGGGGTTTCTTGTTTTTGCTGGGTAGGTCCTCTCTGACACTCTGCAGTCCAACGAATATGAGATGGGACTCGTTAAAAAGTTTCCGTAAAATAGGGGAACATGTGTCCTCATCTTTCCTGACCTCATGTATAGAGGAGCTCCCTGACCCAGTAACGCCTAACACAAAAGGATAATATGTGAGTTAGAGGGCAACACAGCACAGGTAAGATAGCGAGCGAGTATCCCAGGCCTAACAACGATATAAACGTACCTGATGCTTTGTAAATAGTCTCGTAGACCAAAATATCTCCAGGACCCCATACAAATCCCAAATGTCTCTTATCACTAGCTCCAGGAATGTTCTGGGAATAAATAGAAGATGTAGTGTATTTACGACGCCTCACTGTAGCTTACATTTGTCATGTCACTGCTGAATGTCAACATGTAAACTACACTGAGCTATTTAGGTCATATAGTAAGGGAGAAACTCATTGTTTGTAGCAGCGCCTTTTCAACTCAATAATCGATTATGTAATGTACTTACAGTAATTGTCGGCTCAACATCTACCTCCTCCATTACGAATATTTGTAGCGCATCAAACACAGCAAAAATAACAAATATTTCAGTGTTGTTTATTTAAGTCAGACGAGAAATGCAAATAATCATTTCACAGCATTCACAACAGCGCGTCCGCGCCTCACTCACTCCGTTGAAGGACCCCTTGTCGCATGTGTGGTGACATCATCATTAAAGTGGCTGGACGTGCCTTCATAAAATAATTTTGTTTGTGTAGTTTTGTTTTTAAAATAAATGAACCTAAAGGTTAACTTGGAAACAATTCCATATGTAAAACCCATTGTATATAATAAAATATAGGCTAATATAAACATAGTTATGATTTGCAGATGTAGGCATAAATAATAAGAATCAAATTAGTATAGACTAACATTTCGTTCTAATATGCTCTCTATAATGAACTCGGTAAAATCGTAATAGGCACTATGTCTTTGAAAACTGAGTATCAAATCATGGCAGAAAAAAACAAAATGGCCACTGCGATCACCTCCATTATGCATGTACAAATCATATATTAATGTATTATTTTAAATGTGCTGTACAGAGAGATATAATCTTTGCAACAATTACATTAAATTGCGTGTATAAATTGAGTGTATAATTGAGTTTTGGATTTGTTCTTTCTTTGCGACTGTAAACAAAGGGGGTGCAGGTTTGAATGCGCGTTCATGTGCAGTAAAATAGCTTCTTTAGCACGCATTGTGACTCTCCCGCCCAGGACTAGAATAAGATATTTTGCACGTGATTATTATAGCCACTCAAAAACTAATCCTGTGGACGCGCATACACACATGGTCGCGCACGTTGTGTCGAATATTTTAAAAGGGAACGAGTACGTGCGCGTTCTCGTGTTCTTTGTGTGGCAGTGCAGACTGCAGAGGAGCCCAAAACAGTAATCATGGCAGATGAAAAGCCTAAGGCGAGTATATTAAAATTTCTTCAAAATATCTAAACGACTTTACAATTTAAGGAATTCGTTTTGCACCAAATGTTTATTTTTCTATTTAGTAGACTATAAAATGTTAAAGTTGGGGTAAAAAAAGATAGCCTGCTAGGTTGTACCGGAAGATTTGTGGACGCGCATTCACACCATGAGATTCACACAGGCCTGCTCGATTACGCACAACCAAATACGTGCACAGTTGGTGTCAACCTCAACCACGCTTATCTGCATGCCAGAGTGCACTGTTTTGTCTTCTTGCCAAAGTGCATTTGCCTGGGACGTGTTAATAGGTAACCCTAGAGTTGGGTTGACACCATAGGCTATTTTATGCAAATAACTTACATTTCACTCCTTTATGTCAAGTCAGCCGCAATAGCTACTAAACATGTTATTGTCTTATAATGGTAAATATATAATTATCTTGATGTGAAAAGCAGTAAATTGACAAGCACGGGATAACACATAATTATGTGGTGATTTTATTTCCTTCATGTAGCACGTAAATATTGACTGTCACTCTGGTTGTGTTTTTAAAATGGCAACAGCACCATAAGTTTTTGAACTGTAAATAAAGATGACACATCATTGCATGGATTGAAAATGGCTCAACATTATCTGTTTAAATCATCCAAGACCCGTATTGACACAACCACTATAACATACTATTTTAACACTTCATGAAATTATTGAACATGTTAACCTTAATGTTAATGAGGGCCCCCTCTCAGTCCCCCTACCCCCCTCAGATCCTTGCCTACATTTTAGCATTTTTCTAAATTGTGCAGCGGGGGGGTGAAGTTACACTTTAAGCTTTTCTCTTTTAATGAACTGGTTTCTGTCTCTTGTCAACCTCTACTGTCCTGAATAATCTGGGGAAAGAAACATTCCCCCAGATTAGCCTAAACAGATTGATGACGTAGTGTTTATTTACTTTGTCCAACTCACTATGTTTACTTCAGGAAGGAGTAAAAACTGAAAACAACGACCACATAAACCTGAAGGTAGCGGGTCAGGATGGGTCTGTTGTGCAGTTCAAAATCAAGAGGCACACACCACTCAGCAAACTAATGAAAGCCTACTGTGAAAGACAGGTGAGGTTGACATGGCAAACATACATTTCAGCAGCTGTATGGTTTGTTGTGGGGATTAAAGGTTTCCCTGTACAGTATGACTTAAAAGTATAGTCCGCTATTGTAAAATAATACACTTTTTGTCAGATTCACCAAATATCTCCTCGCAGTCTGCTATCTGACCGTTCTCTGTGCATGCTGAAAAAATTATCTGGTGTTTCTACACAGCCCTGGCTCCGTAAATAGGAACACAAACAAAGTGGTGCAGACCGCACTAGGGATGTGTGCGATTAGTCTGTTAAACGCTGCTACCATTGCTAGTCGGCACCATAAATACTAGATTTAAATACATTTTAAATTATAAATAAATTGTATTTTATACATTTTTTAGCAGTAGTGGCTCAGTTGGTCTCTCCCTGCCTCAGCCTGCACTTGACACACACAAAACAATACGTTGATGCTGCGAGTGAAGTGGAGAGGGCTTGATTCAATGCATAGTGGCGAGGTAGCGGGGACAACTCTCACAGCGGCAAAAAACATTTATGTTGCCACTAGCTCCCCTCGCAAAAGAAGACTCAGAGTTGAAATTTGCTGCGCAGCGTCGTGCATTATCCAGTGAGAGAGCACGTTGTGCTGAACACAAGCGGATACAAGTAGGCTAGCGGTACCTAATCAATCAAATATGAATTCAGTTGAGTAAACGAGTATACCACCAATATTCACAACCTCTCTGCTTTTGATTTAACCATACCGTAAAATTACATTTAATATCGTTACAAATAAATAATAATAATAATACATTGTATATCAGGTTCCTGACTTTGTTCACCTTTGTCAAAGTTATTTTAAATAGCATTTTGCTAGGCTAAACTAGCTATGGAAGTACGGTTAGCTATAATTAGCTAACTCTTTTCAACAGACATACAATAGTCAAACAGAATCAATATAAAGTGAGATTTCGCTCTCTTCCGGCTGCCTGTGAATAACGGAGCGGTATAGGCACATTGCCTTTGTTGTAGGCTACTGTAACTGTTTATCTTCCAAAGATGAAGCAGCCTATAGATTCATATTTTTTTAAATGAGGAGAGAGGAGGCGGGAGAGGGAAAGCTAAAGAGTGGTCTCCACCAACTGAGAAAAAACAGCCAATGAATGCAGGTAGGCGGACGTTGTTTAGCCTGATTATGATCAATTTGGAAGCTTTTCTGACTGTTTTGGTATTTTTAGATTAGTTGACTTGTCTAAGTTTAAAATGTTGTTTAAACTACAGGAGAATTTGTTGTTCGAAACATCCCTAGACCACACAACAAAAAAACCTAGCTATCGCAATGTTTGTGGAGCTTCTGAGGGAGCATCCTATGGCCTTGAAGGGAGGGGTGTTCAACATATCACTATACACGATTAGCCATAACATTATGACAACGAGGTTGGGCCTCCTTGGATCAGATATGTTTGTCTAGCACATCCCACAGATGCTCGATAGGATTAAGATCTGGGGAATTCAACACCTTGAACTCGTTAGTGTTCCTCAAACCATTCCTGAACCATATTTGCTTTGTGGCAGCGTGCATTAGCCTGACTGGTCTGTGGCTACATAGCCCCATAC
Source organism: Typhlichthys eigenmanni (assembly GCA_027564635.1). NCBI lineage: Eukaryota > Metazoa > Chordata > Actinopteri > Percopsiformes > Amblyopsidae > Typhlichthys > Typhlichthys eigenmanni. Next base: position 39,638 of record JAODUK010070511.1, read on the forward strand.
ATGTGTTCTGACACCTTTCTATCAGAACCAGCATGAATTTTTTCAGCTACTTGAGCTACAGTAGCTTGTCTTTTGGATTGGACCACACGGGCCAGCCTTTGCTTCCCACGTGCATCAATGAGCCGTGGCTGCCCACGACCCTGTCGCCCGTTCACCGCTTTTCCTTCCTTCGACCACTTTTTATAGATACTACTGACCACTGCAGACTGGGAAAACCCCGGTCTGCAGTTTTGGAGAGCAGCAGTTTTGGAGATGCTCTCTAACCCAGTCACCATCACAGCCATCACAATCTGGCCCTTGTCATTGTCGCTGAGGTCCTTACTCTTGCCCATGTTTCCTGCTACACATCACCTTTGAGGACAAAATGTTCACTTGCTGCCTAATATATCCCACCCACTGACAATTGTCATGATAATGACAGTATCGGTGTTATTCACTTCACCTGTCAGTGGTCATAATGCAATGGCTGATCGGTGTACATTTAACATTGATTCACAGCTGGCTGATTCACTCAGCTTTTCTATTTGGCTGCCAGTAGAGGGCAATTTAGGAGTGAATAAGTCCTTCTCACTTTGCCAATGCGCCTTCTCAGTTGTCAACAGTATAGCCAGTGTGAAGCAAGCATCTTACAGGTATTTGCCACCTGTTACCCAGAGAGGTCTTTATTTGTTCAGAGTTACACAATCCATACAAAGCATCCTTCTTTTGGCAAACACACCCATAGCTTACATTCCCTAAAGCTGCTATGTATGGAGGACCAGGACTGCCACAATAAAAAATATATAAATATATAAAAGTATAAATAAATAAATAAAAGTATAAATAATTAAATAAATATAAAAATAATTGAAAAAATAAT
>JAODUK010070512.1:2979-16516 GCA_027564635.1 Typhlichthys eigenmanni
AAAATAAACACAAATTAATTCACCCCCCCCCCCCCCCCCACACACACACACACACACACACACACACAAACATGCATGCATTGCCGACCCGGCTCCAGTATGTAAACACATGAGCCAAGTGATGTCATTCTCTGCTCAAGACTCCATTACCCTGCTGATATATCTAATAGTGGTCTACTGCTATAGAAAACGTTATAATATTGTACAGCGCAGGATGTCAGAAGCCCACTCCTGAGCCCCAAACGAGGGGAGGGGGCCTGGTAAAAGCCGGTAAGAGCTGTCATGGTGCTGGGGACCTGCCCGGTTTGGCAGGGAGTTCCCCCCCTTATGCCCCCCCACCCCCTCCCTCCCGCCCTCCTGCCTGCCCTCTGGACAGCCAGCTGTCCCCTCTGCCATGCACACACACACACACAGAGCATGAACGTGGGCATGTGGACTCACACACACACACACACACACACACTATATCTTGGTCCCCTGCGCCCACAAACATGCCCAACCGTCTCCAAAGCAACCAAACACATCAAATAAACCCCCCCCCACCCGCACCTGTTCAATATGTCAGTGTATTTTCCCATGCAAATGCATGCCTCTACTTTATGTAGTTACATGTGTTCGTGTTTCATTCACCAGTTAGAATCCATACTCACACTCATATTCAGACCACTTCTAGAACTACCAGTAGTACTGTGGTACTAGAAGTAGTAGCAATGATTGAGGATGTGGCTTGAGCGTCAGACTTAATTCCCCTATCTCACTGATAATTTATGGCGCATCAAGTGATTCATGGGCTATAAACACCACGTTAGCCAGACATGGGCCCAAATGTCTCCGCTTCAATATTGCCGCAGCATTCTTGGGATTTAGCTCACAACGGTCGACGCCACCACTGGAGCCAGAGGCAGACGCAGATATGTAAACACTAAATAAGCAGGAGTATTATAAATTGGTTACATTTCACCACTACTTAAGGCTTTAGGCTACGTATATGGGGACTGGACCCAAACGCATGCTCCCCAGATGGACATGTGTCTAACTGGCATGTCAGGTTAAGACCAGAGCCATGGAAATAAAAGTTATGCCAACGAAAGTTCAACATTTTCAACGGTCACATGGTTCGTGGAGAGGCTAAACTTATGGCACAATAGTGCCAGGAAGTGCTTGGGGGGCAGTTTGAATATAAATATACAGATATATAACTTTTTGGCAATTAGTAGTCAATAAATGCACCGATTTCAAAATGGTTAAAATATGTTGAGGAAAGACAGAAAGTTGTTGTCCTGTCCAACATATTTCAGTCATACTAAGATAAGCTATAGCCTGACCTAGCCTGGCTGACATATAGCATCAACGTGGTTGGTATGTTTAGTCTGCTAGTCAGACTGGCTGTCACAACATATTGGCTATCAGCGTTGGTTAGGTTAGAGGTCAGAGGAATGGAGAGAAGGGAAAGTTGCAAGGAAGCAAGCAGAAGGAGGAGGAATAGCCTACGGAAATTATTATTTGAAGGATGGAAAGATGTAACTAACAAACAAACAGAAATTAACAAACAAAACAGTTTGGATAGAGAATATAAATTGTGTTGAAATGTGTGTAAATCAAAGAAATTAAGAATATAATAATAAAAAAAAGGTTTTCACATTTCATCACAAATCTCAGCACAGGAAATTAAGATGAGACCACAATGTGTCTCTCTGCTGCACTGCAACCAACCACAGTCAGTTAGTAGTAACCTCATCCACCACAATGTGATTGCTGGGTCTACTGTAGCTTACAGGGCCTTTAAATGCCCATGGACATCATAGAGCGTGCGAATGCCCATGGTTTGCTGACAAATCAGGTACTCTCCTCTCGCTAAAATCCCCATCCCGCTGGTTTATGACCCCCTCTTGCTCTTATTTACCCCCTTTTCTCGTACAACATCTCACACCCCACTACCGAGCCCCAATAAAACACTAATTTGGTCTCTTGGGAAATGAAAACGGGCCTCAACGTCGACTGCCAAATATGCCATTGTGTCATCTGCAGATGCCATTTCCAATGTCTTATTCCAAGTTTCTCTCTCTCTCTCTCTCTCTCTCTCTCTCTCTCTCTCTCTCTCTCTCTCTCTCTCTCTCTGTCTCTCCCTCCCCCTGCTAATCACATCAGTTCAGCTCTCTTCTGCTATCAGTATTTTTCACCGGTTGTCTGGCCTGCCAAGGGCAACTACTGCCTGATCCAGTTGCTACTCAAACGGAGCGCCTCCACTAATATCCAGGACTCTGAGGGAAACACACCACTACACCTGGCCTGTGATGAGGAACGCGTTGAAGCTGCAAAGTTGCTGGTGGAGCACGGGGCTAGCATCTACATTGAGAACAAGGAGGAGAAGACCCCCCTTCAGATAGCCAAGGGTGGTCTGAGCACAATTCTTCGTAGGATCGTTGAAGGCTGACTCGTATACTAACTTGCAAGGCATGATCCAGCAGGACTCCCTACAGCAAAGTTGTTATTTTATCACCATTTCTTTGTTGCAGTATATTGTATGCCTGTCAAGTATTCAGATGACCAAGTAGACATTAGGTTGTCCCACACTGGCCCAGCCCAACCCTACAATCATTGCAGATGCATGTTAAAAAGAAAGCTGTCACAATGTATGGTCATTAAGCACGACGGGAGCAATTGGCCCAGCTTTTATGATCTTAGCAAAGATTGGGCCTCTCTGCAAATATTCACATTTTAAGACTAATATGTCCACTTCATTATGAGTGCTGCTGCTGAACATCACAAAGTATTCCCCCGCCCCCCATCCCATAGCAGTTTGCACAGACGCTTTAGTGACAGCAGTTAATTACGTGAGTAGCCTACAGAACGAAGGGCAATTTTGTACGATACAAAGCAGTGATTTCATCGCATTAGCCTTGAATGAAGTGTGTGTGTGTGTGTGTGTGTGTGTGTGTGTGTGTGGGGGGGGGGGGGTGGAAATCAATGGGTTTTCCATTATCATAACTGATTTACATCAATTACTTGTGTCATTAAAGTGATAGGAGTGGCATCTTTGGTGAAGTGCAGGTTGCAGGCCAATGCTTACATGGCATAATTGGCAGCTTGGAACAATGGACCCACTCAAACGCTGTAAAATTAAACCACACTCCTTTTACGACAATGTTACAACTACGGAAGGTAGGTAGGGCTACTGCAACTGGTATCACCGAGTCACAATAAAGCTCGGATTCACCAAGCCCAGGAGAAACGTACACTCTTTGATTTGTGGCTTTTGAGACCTTTTTGGTTTGACATGCCCCTGCTACACCAGAGCCTCGTGATTCCATGATCCTGATCTCGCAAACTTCAGTTGGACTTTGCCGTGAGAATGAGTCCTTGGAGAGCTTGAAATCATTGTGCTTCAGCCCGGTCAACCTAGTTTTTGAACAGTCAGCGTAGTAGCCTACTGATTGCTACTGTTCGGGCGTGGTTTAGATGGACAGACAGCGTACGTAATCATCCCAACAACAATGGTGGTTCCCAAAGACATTATAATGTAAGTGCTGCAATAGCATCAGTTTTATTAGACTATATATTAGAAGAGCGAAGAATGGCACTATAGGCTTTTCTCAATGGAAAACATTATGTTTCCACTCCCCTCCCTACAAGAGAGTTGGTTCAGAGGTTCTTTCAACACCAACTACTTTCTGAAAGCGGCTGCCCATTTCACAACAGTTTCAACGACCGGTTTCCTGGACGGTTGTTTGTATCAAACCATCTGGCAGGTCAGGTTAACACCAGATACCGGTAGTCTCAGCCTTTTCCGTTCATTAGCACTACGTCACATAGGCAACTCTGTGCTGAACGTCTGATACATATACCCCTGTAAGCTTGACACGGGACTCTCTGACTTTTGGGAAGTAATACTGATGATAACCATTGGCTGTTCGCATTGTCACTCACAATTATGTCTCCGTAATTTCCGGTGCAACGATGGCCTAGTGCAGTGTTTAATTTACTAATTTAAAATTAAATGTATTGCAGTCAGTAACTGTAGCGTACAAACCTTAACGTATTTACAAGCCCTGTAACAGCTAGAGGCCTGCTTAGTTTTCCTCATCACAAGTTTAACGTCCGACTTGGTCAGAGTTACGTAGTTTGTCGTTGTCAATCACAATACCTCGCTGGTGAAGTAGATGGGTACTGACGCAGCTAGCCAGCACTGTGTCCCAGACTTTACATCTGTAAAGGCTGGCTCTGCGATATTACTACTACTACTCCTCTGCCTTGTACAGCTATAGAAATGCAATGTTCTTTTCTCAGCTGTCCACACTTTTGTTGCTCATAGCACTAGTACAGTTCAAAGAAATAGCAGTTATTGTTTTGTTAAAATGGAGAAACGTATGCCGGCAGCTGCTCCTTTAATTTAATGAAACTACAGTATATTGAATTTACAGAGCAGGAAGGACAGTGAGAAATGAGTGTGGGGAGGGACATGTTTATCCTCCACAGTTTATTCATTTATATTTATTTTTCCTTTAAAGGAGCCAAGGGTATGTGACCATGTGAATGTTTATGAGTTGGATCGCTCATGTTTGAGTGTGCTTAGACCTCACGCAGGCCGGGCCATTCCAGCTAAGGATATTGAGCTTTCTCTGAATACATCTATTGTTTATTCATTAGAATTAGTTTACTGCAATTCACATATTTACAAAATAGCCAATTTTAGCATGCAGGTGCACAGAATGTTGAAAGCTATGCCCCAGACCTTTCACTTGATATACCATACAAATACTGTTATACAATATAGTGCTGCCCTCTAGTGGCAAGCAATGTGAGTAAAATCATCTATTATTTAAACATACTGATGTGCGTTGGTGTTTTCTACTCTGATCATAAACACTTAATTTTAATTCAATTGTACTTGCAAGGTTGTTTGATATAGAGCTAAAGCTGTTATTAAAATGTTTATCAATGTAAATTACTTGAAGAATAAAGCACATGTTAAGTGAACTTAGAATTTATGATTTGAGAAGGTATAATTTAAGATTGTTACACTGAAAAAAATATCATAGTATGTGGTGTCAAACCAATGTCAGGTTTATTAACTTCTCAAGATGAAAGGCAGTGTTGGTTCTAGAGAATTAAAAAAAACACTTATATCACACAAATAAAACACGCTGTTCAAAAAAACATTTTGTGCATTTGTAAAAACTGTCTCAAAAAATACTGTACAATTGCAGCATGGCAAGCGAGGTTTTATAATTTGCATCTACCGAAATAGCTAAATAACCACCAAACTAGGCTGAATGGCGCTTTTTGTTGTTGTTGACATTAAGTGGCATATTTATAAAAAACTGTTTTTAAAAGCCTGTGTCCACATCTCTGACTGACTAATGCAGGAACAAACTAGTGAATCATTTTCAGTGGTAATTCTACACACAGATACAAATAAACTCTGAATGTGTTGCAGCAACAACAACAACAACAACAACAACAGCAACAACAACAGCAGCCACACATCCCTTGACATCACACAGAACAGTCCTAAAGCAGCTGGTTGGTCCTCCAAAACACAAATGAAACCCTCCGACGGCATCAGATGAACACACATTTGCGTATATAGTATAGCAGCCTATACACACATGTACAGAAATACATGTTCATATGTATATCTGTACATGTCTGCATAAACAGCAGCCTATACACATACAGATATACATATTCACATGTACATCTGTACAAGTCTGTATAAACAGTAGCCTATACAGACATGTACAGAAATACATGTTCACATGTTATCTGTACAAGTCTGTACAGATATACATGCTGTGCCACCCCTCACCACCCCCCCTCCCCTCCCCCTCTAGAAGAGCCCGGGGATGAGGCGGTGGGGCACGGTGTTCGTGTAGCGGCGCCAATCGCGCCCGTACTTGGCGCCGCAGCGGTGCTCGTCGCGCAGGCACCGGTGCACAAGCAGCACGGTCATGTAGGCCACGTAGAAGTAGGGCAGCAGGTGGCTGCCGCCGCAGGCCGCGCAGTACGCCAGCGAGCCCATCAGGTCGCCCGTGTAGTTGATGTGGCGCGCCATGCCCCAGAAGCCCGACGTCAGCAGCTTGCTGCGGTGCGCGCCGCCGTCCGCAGAGCGGTACGAGCAGGCCACGTAGGTGGGCGGCCGGCCCCAGATGGTGCAGGCGCCGTCGGTGCGGCGGAACAGGTCCTTCTGGTGGTTGGTGGCGCGGAAGATGTAGTAGCCGACCAGGCCGAGGAACAGAACCGCCAGCGCGTGGGGGGTTGAGAGATCCACCGGGTGGTAGACCAGATACAGGCCCTGGGCAGAGAGGGAGCTCCGTTAGCACCGCATGGGTGGAGAACACACTGCTCTTATTCAGCTGAGATTTTATAACCTTCCGGCCGCTCAAAGCACAGGACAGAAATGCACCGATGGTGTTGTCCACCATGCAGTGCGCCATCTGACCACCAGGAGGAGCTAGGGTTAGGCATCTTGCTCAAGGACACTTGGACACTAGGAGGCAGTGGGGTTCAAACCAGTGATTTCTCCATCACCTGTTGCCTCGCTCCACCCACTTCCTCCCCATTCAGTTAATTGATACAGGGAGGGAGGTGGAGGGACACCTCTGGTAGGGTAGGAAGGAAGCTCACATGAGAGCTCATTAACCCATTAAGACCTAAGGCGCCATCTGAAAAAGCATTCTAAAACCCACCTGCTAGAAAACAATTTCCTTTCTGGAAAGCTTTCTGAGATCTCTCAGTGTTCACTAAATCCCTTATTTCGCAGCCTCTGATAGAAACATGAAATAAAAACCATTTGAGAGCTTAAACCTTTGGCATATCACAGCCTTTGCCCTAATCTTCATTAACATTTAAAGTCTATAAATAAAACAAATATATATGTTTATAGTAACATGATTATTAGTTATTAATATCCATCATAATTTTTTAAATACTGTATCTCATCGCCACCCCCTCTATTCAAGTTTCCGGCACAAAATATGGGAGATATGGGAGCGTTTGTCCCTTTAATTGTGAGAACTGTGGAGATGTATGTTTTACCTGCAGTGTGTACAGGTAGGGCAGCCAAACACAATCTCCCCAGCCCAAGTACCACCCAAAGTGGTCATGGCAGATATCAATGGTCTTTAGGTACCATGCCTCGTTCCAGAAGAAATCCAAAACGTAGATACCCTACGGAAGCAACACAAACATTAAAAGGTGCCCAAACCAACAAACAAATGAATAAGTATGTATGTAAGTAAAGTTTATTTCTATCTAGCACCTTTCACAGATAATAAAAATCACAAAGTGCTTTCCAATAAAATGAAATACATAAAAGACAAAAGAATACAAAGGAAAACATAGATACATAAAACAGACAGCCATAACAACCCTAATATGAGTAAATGCCTGTTTGAATATTAGTCCTCAACTGCTTTTTAAGAGTCAACCGAATTTAATGTTAAACAGAAGGCAATGCATTCCACAGCCTAGGACAATAGATATAATCTTAAATGTTTTTAATCATGTACTTGCTTACATAATTAGCTGTATTTAGCTACATAGAGATGTTCTGTCCACTTGTTACTTGCATGTCAATGAGTTTGGGTGGGGGAGAGGCCACCAGGAAGTGTTACCCTATTTGGCACCTCAGTAGATCCATGTGAACATAGATTGGTGACCATGTATGTGTTCTCTGACAATGAATAATGACTTAAGAAGAATGTGTGTGTCTAAGAGATTGATTGTAGCTAATAAATACTTCATTACACTGGGTGGTACGAACCAGCATTATAAGGACGTACTTTTCTTTGTACAGAGCTCTCCGAATAAATGTTGATTGATTGATTGATTAAATATACTGTGTGGCACCGCATATTCAAACTGAAATAACATACTGTACATTGCATATCAAATCTTATGTTATTATTAGACTGTACAACCCGAAAACTTTGCCAAAGCTCTACAATGTCCCTTATTTGTCTGTGCTCTTCGCTTGGCTACAGACAGTGGAACTCAATGACGTCAAACCATGCTGATTTCCACCACAGAAACCACATCTTAGAAATTGTCCGGGCCGTTATCTTCTAGGCCATCCCTAAGAACGTACAGTATACATTCTGTTCTTTGTTCTATCCATTGGTCAGAACGTTCGGCAGTTTGGTTCCAGGCCAAAGTCCAGCCAGGGAGGAGATGAAACATCTATTTATAACATACCACTCTGAAAGGTGTAGGCATTGTTTATGTCTATGAACTGATTTACATATTCACATGAATAATAATACACTAAATATGAAGAAAAACAAAAAAAGATATTGATTAAAATAGATAGAAATAATAACTAAAAATAAATGTGTGTATGTCCTAACCTGACATGCCATATGTATTGTTAGTCACATGTCCATCTGGGGAGCTGTCCATTCAAACTGTTTGTAAAGGGCAGGCACTTTAAATAAATACTGGATGAACCATCTGGTTGTTTTCGCTGTCTGCAAACCTAAATCATGCTGCACACCTAAACCACGCCCGTATAGCTATCAACACCATGCTGACTGGTAAGTTCAGAGAATCATGAGAGAATTGTGATCTCAATTCTAAGCAAGAAAATAATTTTTGCCAGAATCGTGCAGCCCTAGTAAGGCACATCAATTCCAGTTCCTTGTCTAAATTAATAGTTTCAAACCTGCATGTATTAAATCCACTTTGTTTGTATTATAGCCATGGCAAATGCGGAAGACTGTATTAGTTTTGCGAACTTGAGAAAATGTCATGAACGATCAACCTTTTAATATTGCCGACTACGGTAGATCAACGGACTAGGCTACGGTAGCACAAAACGTCCTAATTTATTTATTATTAAACTCCTAGTGATATAATTAGATATTTGGCGTCTAATGACATCTTATATGATTCCTTATTGGAATGTTATCCCTGTGCTGTGCAGTTTTATTGTTAGATCTGTTTTCTGTTATTATAATGCACATGAGAAAAAAAAACGACTACTCGATTTGAACAATCTCAGACTAATGATTCGACTCGTTGACTCTCAGGAGGCAGCCCTACTAAATTCCCTCCCTCAGACTCACCTGTAGGACATTGACCAGTACCATGGAGTTGGTGATGTGGCCGTAGAGCTCTTGCTGCTTGGCCATATAGGACAGGTTGATAAGGGTCCAGGCCACGATGCCAGGCCGCCCGTTGAAGAACAGCTTGAAGTCAAACCACTTGCCGATGCGCGGGTTAAATTCAATGCCCATCATGTAGTTGTAAAAGATGTTCCCTGTGAACTTGCTGAAATCACACAAAAGAAGAATCGTTTTTTTTTCTCGATTACATTGTTTTTGTGATAGTTAGGAGCCGATATAGAAATCGCGATCAAATTTCGATTAAGTGTTAGATAACAGCGTCTGCTAAATGCTGTAAATGTAATACGTCAATGCACAACATCAGTGTGTACACACACCAGTCCTCTCGGTTGGTGGGGAACAGGTAGGCCTTAACGAAGGCGAAGGTGGCGATGGCATAGCCCAGTATGTTGGCACACCACATGAGAGGGATCCAGTTGTCGAAGATGACGGTGGGGGAGAACCAGTGGAAGTGGTGGGCGTTGGCCAGCCACAGAGCGTGGGTTATCAGCCAGCACTGCAGCCCGTTGACCTCGTACTTGTTGATCAGCCCTACGCACGCACACACACGTACGCACACGCACGCACACACATGCATGCACACATACACGACACAGGGTCAGCAACACTCATCTGCTTGACCTTGTGACAAAACTGTCCAAATAGAGAACGCAATAGAAACAACGTCCTTGTTTTCTGTTTAAAGTCTGTTTTTCTCTTTTTGTGTATGAATGAGGAAGTCGAAAGATAACATTTAAAATTACAGGTGAGAATTTGAACAGGAATTTTAGCACTACAGTCTATTGTTGTTTGTGTGTGTGTGTGTGTGTGTATATATATATGGAAAAGGGTGTGAGTGACTTACCAGCTGGAGTGCGTGCACCATCCTGAACTCCGCCCACATAGCCAGGGAGGAACTTATGGGTGATGTCAGGAATACACATGTACAGAAACGCCTGGAACACAAAGACAAACCTTTTAAAACATTACATGTGTTGAGGTGTTATGGTTTATACACTACATTACAGTAGGACTGCGCGATTATATAAAAAAAAAAAAATCATAATCACGATTATTTTGGTCAATGCTGAAATCACAATTATTTGAGCATACTTCACAGTTTCTTTCAGCCTACCAGCAGCAGCATCTCACTCACCTGGAAGGCCACCCAGGCCGCATAGATCTTGGCAGCGGTCCAGGTGAAGTCGGGTGCCCGGGCCCAGATGGAGAGCAGGGTGGTCTCCCCGCGGTACAGCATCAGCAGGGGCTGGGTGACGGAGCACTGGTACTGGTCACAGGCCATCACGAAGTAGAAGACGATGAAGGGAGCGAAGCAGAGGAGGGCAATCACACTGATCAAGGAGAACCAGTCCACCTCCCTGAGTGCAGAAAGAGGGTGTGCTGAATGTCATCTGCCTATTGATTTGTTAAAGGCTACAGCCTTTTGTTTTAAAGGCAGGGTTAGTCATTCTAGAGAACGTTTGCCAACTTCAAGCTCAAATCAAAACGGTGGTGTCCCTTGTGTTGGGAGGGAGATCTGTGTGCAGAGCCAATGGATGTGTGCTGCTGTCATCAAGACGAGATGCTGACATGGTCCCGAACAATATGTGTATGTCGGAGGCTGCCACTGCTGCAACCATGTCTCCTACAGAGACAAACGCTATGGTTGTTAAGCGGAGCTGGTCTTGACTTGTGCAGGGACACTTCCTCGGACCTGGGGCGGGTCTCCTGTTGCATCTGTCAATGCCAGATGTGACAGTCCACTCATATTTAACTGACTTACCAAATGAATTATATTTCTACATTGTGTTAGTTCTTAATCGAGGCATGTGATACATATCGTTACAAATATTAATGCTAAATATTGTTGGCCAATCTACACCCATTGCATCTAAACAGTCCTGGCGGGGTGGATTCCTCCCTTTGTGGTCCGTTCCCAAGGTTCTTCCCTTTTTTCCCAGGGGGTTGTAATGCAAGTTTTTCCTTGCCCGTGGGGAGGAGCAGGTTAAGTGGATGTTGTTTGTTTGCATGTGAAAAATAGGCTGTACAGCCCTTTGAGACTGTAATGTGATTAAGGGCTATATAAATAAACTTATAACTTGACTTGAAAACAAACTCCCTCAGAAACGTACACATTGAAACTCATTGCAAAGCCGAGCACCATTGTTGTTGTGAGCGGTGTTCGCCACTTTGTTTATGTTCCTATTTACGGAGCCAGGGCTGTGTACAAGTACCGGATTTTTTTTTCAGTACTCACAGAGAATGGTTAGCTAGCGATATGTGAGGAGATATTTGGTGAATTTGACAAAACGTGTATTATCTAGAATTGGCTTGCAATAGCTGAGTATACCTTTAAGTGGCTTGGCTTCAGGAATATAGAGCCAGGCCACTGTTACACCTTCACTGATTGTATTATTGTGGTCCTGGGTCAATCTGGCCCAAAACATTTTAATCCTTAGTTTTTAGTTGAATGGGGGAATAACTCACCATGCTCTGCCCCATTGTGCTGTTTCCGCAACATTCTTAGATGCTTTTACATTGGTACTGAGCTTGGTACGCCTCCGGGCAGCCTCCATGGTCACTTGTTGTCAAGGATGAGAGACTATTCCATAAAAACATGTTTCACACAATTAAATTAACATTTGTTGTATTTCCTGAAAGCCGTTGCACGCGTGTGTATTTTCAATGCAATGATAAGTGTATGTAATGCATAAATAATGTAGTTTCGGTTTCAAACAATCACATTGTAAAGTAGTTCTCCACATTGCAATAACTATAGATCCATACAGCAGAGTACAATAGGCATACAGAAAGACTTCACATGCAAACGTCCATAAACAGGTAATTAGGTAGGATAGTGTGTGGGATATCGTATAAAGCGCAAAGTCTAACCTTCGGGATGTTAGATAACATGCACACAACCACAACTTCTGTTAAAGGGATATTTTCTAACTTTCATGCTTGCATGAAGGATTTTTAGTCCTCGTTGTAAATGTTTGCGAAATGTACTCGTTTAAGAAAGAGGAAAGACGTGTATAAAACAAGTTGCACGGCACTCACGCACACACACGCACAGTCAGATGGACACAGGAAAATATGTGAGCCAGAAAACAACGTCTGTGTATGATGCGGTGCATGTCAGAATAAATGAACTAATCGATCATAATACATTACCAGTGTTCACTTACTGTTTAAAAGGGGCGAGGACTCTTACTTTTGTGATACTGTACTTCTTTCTAATCTTAAAGTCATGATGAGAAATGAGCAAAGTGAAGCTGCAGGCCTAATAATATTACGTTTGGTAAATCAATGCCAGGTTAGGTAGACAACACTCACTAAATTGTGCCACGTCGAACAAATCATGTGAAGCAAATCTAAAATATTCTCTAGTCCGATAGAGATGTTACGTTCATCAAAGTCTATATAACCGTAAATACTATATAATAAGACAGTAACTCACCGACGGAAAGATTTCCAAGAACCGCTTTCCCTCCGTTCCTGTCCCAGCTGTATAACAACAGGGCGGGGAGAACGCGTCAGTTTGACAGCGTCCCGCCCATATCACGATTGCGTCGAAAAAAATACAGCCAATAACGTGCTGGAGAGGCGGGTTCAGACTCTCCCTCAGTCGTTGATTGGATAATATGGACTGGAGCCACAGGCGCCTCATGGCCGCACTAATATACAGCTACCTATCTAAATTGACAGGAATGATGCTGTGTCGGATGTGCTGGGCATGTTATCTGGGCACACGCTGCACCTTAAACCGCACAAGACGGACACACATTCTCCCAACGCCGTTTATACATAGGACCTGAACAGATAGGCTACAGTAGATCGATCCTTGGCTTGACGCAGGTATTAAACACATACACACACAGAAGGTAATCTACCAAGAAAGTTAAGGATCAAGGCAAACAGTTTTCCAGTCCAGAATATTCTAGCGCTACGATAGTAGGCTAATTGATACATTGCAATACATTGGCAACTTTTCGGTTAGACTTCCTTGATATTGACTAATCATACATCGGGTATAAGGTATGACCAAATTTGATTAGATTGGACAGTTGTATTTTATATCATTCTCTATCATAACTTAAATTGGCAGATGGCACAATGAGTGCATTTTTCTAGTCCTAAATACAAATGCTCAATTTCAGGTTGATGCAATTTAAATGTCGTTAATATTAGCTAATATTGTGTCTTGAATTTGCAGCAGTATTTATTTGCAGCAGTGTTAATATTCATATTTAAGAATTTACTTATAAAGCACACGTTTTTAGGACATTTACACACAATAAAATGTCAGAGTGCACAACATTAAAACAAAATGTAAAAGTGCTTTGTATATATTATATTGTAGGGGTACCTATGTTGACATAATTCACAGCCAGTAGTTACCGCGAGTTTACCGCGAGAGTGGTGTTATGTGG